>CM075068.1:34182947-34377947 GCA_037428765.1 Rubia yunnanensis
TACTTTAGTTTTCGATTTTTTTTAAACTAATCAAAGGACTATTAATTTCATAACTTTCACGCCTCATTACCAAATACTAGATCCTATTGATCTTAAAAATCCATAAGAGAAATTTTGACAAATACAGTAAAAGTTATCACAAAAAAAAATACAAGTAACCAAGTTCCCAGACAATTTCAAAAGAGTATGAAAGAGAGATGAGTCTTAAAACAACAAAAGAAGCATAAAATCTTAGCCAAAAACTCCTATCGACTACTCTATTACAACATCTTCCATTTCCTTTCCCAATTCTTGGTTCTTCCCTTTCTCCATTTGACGAACGACCTCAAAGCAGAATTCTCTTTAGCCAATTTCGGGTTGGTTTATATTTTTCTGATGTTTGTTTGTTCTAGAGAACGAAAAATGCAGTCCTGTAAATCTGGTTGTTTCTATGCTGATGTTTCATCCTATTACAACACATAACTTTAATGGACCAAAACAGCTATATCAAATCTTCACCATGTCATAATGATTGTATATTTATGGCCCCATGATATATAATAGATATATACCTGATTCTTTGTACCTTCAAAAATAAAAATTGAAATAAATTTCCTCACACATGGTACATGTACTCCCACTCATGCACGCACGAAGATGAACGACAAGCACACTCCCACTCTAAAATATATATTTTTTTTTATCTTGTTAACTAATTAACTTTATTTGATTAAAATAATTGTATAAAGAGTACATCTCTTGAAAGACAGTTTTTTCATAAGCCATGGAAAAACCAAGGTTTAAACTGCAAATTAGAAGAAATGAAGATAAAATATTCTAGTTGCATTAATGGGGTCATAAACTTATAGTAGTACACGTTTCATAATAAATTTTAGTATTGTAACTTTTGACCTTTTCATTATTCTAATTAAACCCCATATTTCCATAAACTTATGGAAAGACGGTCTTTCCCACGACTTTTCTTTGTATAAATACGTTGATAAGAGTATAATATTGTGTGGTTATTCTTTGTATTGCTTATTTTTAAAATTATATTTTATGTATTCTAGTTAAATATAATAAATATATTAATAATAAAATGAAAAAATATGTGGAAAGTTAAAGAAGGGACAAAGAAGTACTTGATTTTAATTGTTATGACCATCTGTTACAATCCTAACAAGGTAAGTATAGTTGGTTTTCATGGGTAAATGGTTTGGTTGCATGCATGTATAAACTTAAGCTCTTGATGTGTGTTATATTGTGTACATATTTTGTGGGATTATTATTATTTTATTGAGATATAATTTGCACTTTAAGGTGTTTTTGATGCAGGAATTCATTGATTGTGAAGAATTGAGAGGGAGCTATACATTGTACTCTTTTTCCCTTAACCAACGGTTTTTTCCCACTAGATTTTTCAGGTTAAGGTTTTTAATGAGGCGATGGGCTCCAATGGAAAATGTTCTTATTTTATAAGACATTTTTCCAGGGATGAAGGAAGAGAGACAAAAGCAGAATTGCTGAAGTTATGGGGTGAAAAGTGAATTATTGAAGAGATTTGGATTTGAAGAATTAAAGATATGCACTTCCCATATTGATAAGGATTGTATTATCTCCTTCCATTTGAAATTTCTTAATTTTAGGAATTAGTTATTTAGAGTTATAGTAGATATTATTTTTTTTCCTTATTTCTTCTGTAAGAAGAAAAGTAATTAGAAGTTGATTTGAATTTGGTTTTGATTTTGTGTATATAAATATATATATACACGGTCGAATACAGAGAGGAGGAGGACATATATACAAATACCACAGACTTAACAATTGGTTTTTAGTTTAGTGATTTTATTAGTTTTATATTTGGTTCAGTAGCAAATTCAATGTGGTTCGCATGTCCCAGATGAATTAAGACACTTGGAATTAATTTGATTGAAGCATTCTGCAGCGCATGCGCATTGCTTACGGTTTGATTTAATTATTTTATTAGATTAATTATGTATATTTTTATATATCGGCATGGAATAACAAGCATTAGTTTATAAATTGTGAGGCCTAATTGTTTTATAATTGATTCTTATGTGTTCTTGATTGTTGGTTTATTTTATTCTTGATATATTTAAGCTTGATCAACTTGAATATTATTGGGATAATGCTATCTAATTCCACCAATACATAATCGTTGGAAATGGTTAGTAAGTAGCGAGTTCTTGTGAAAAACAGCTAACTAGCTAAGACTGTAATAGCAAGATGAGGAACAATTAAGTGTGCGTTACTATTTGCTTTTACTTTGGTAATTGCTATATCAGTTTCTTTTCATTCTTAATGCTATCGAAGTGTGTATCTGGTTCAGTGAATACTTTTCGGGGGCATCTTGGTAAGAGAAATAATTAATTAATTATAATTGGTTAATTGTCGATAAAGTACAAAAGAATTTGAGAGGTTAAGCGTACCTACTTTCTTATAACTGATAGATGCAATGAATTGATTTATCTTTGCACCCATGATCGATGTTTAACTAATGTGAGTTATTTCGAGCCAATTACCTTAATCGTTTATTTGCTAGATTTTTTATATTGTTAGTTGCATTACTATTTCATATTTTATATTACTTAGTTGCATAATTAGTTGTTAGATAAATATGAAAATTAAGGCGTGGTGGGTACATCAAAAGTGTTCTATATTAGTAGGAATTTTATTATAATTTTTGCTCTGTTCCTCGTGGGATTGATTCTGCTTGCTATTGTACTAATCCCATTCATAGAGTTTGCAAATTATTTTGGTGAGTGAAATGACGTTCACCAGCTTTATATATACAAAATATTTGCTGAAACACACACATTCAGTTTTGATTCCTTCTTTCAAAACTGGATATGCACACATGAGCTAATATAGAATTTTTTATGAGGTGATTCATGTTAACGTTTTTCATAGTTATGTTTGATATTTTTTTTCCAATGAAATAGTGCTCACTGTGTATATGCACACATGCACACGCAAAGATGCACGTCATGCGCACTCCCACTATTAAAATTTCATTTTTAAAATTTCATTTTTAAAATTTCATTTTGATTTTGTTGACTAATGAACTTTATTTGATCAAAAATATGACTTTATTCTCTAATTATGAAAATGTTCCCCCCTTTTCTTGTCGAGAAAATGATATCCTTCATAATGTCACCTAACATTCTTAATACTCTCAATACTTTTGCACATTTTTGCTACTTTTTTATACTACTTGTAAAAAATTGAATAAAAACTAAAGCCTGATATTGTAGTTTTATAATAATTAAGTATTAACATAATTTAGAAAAAAATCAACCAAATAAAAATAAAAATAAACTTCCAAACAAAATATCATTTAATGCTAAATTATACTAGTAAAAAATTTTTTCCTTCTAAACCAGGAAAAATAGAGCCAAAATCCTTTTAAAAAACACTAATATCAAACTATTCAATCATCCTATACTAGACCTCCCCATCATTTGAACATATTCCGACTTTCGTCGCCCACCTAGTAACATCAACTTGACTTAGTTTTCGAAAAGATAAACTAAACATATTTAGTAATAGCAATAGTACATTGCAATAATAATTGTAATGAAAAATTATATTCAACAAATAAAGAGACAAAATTAACTGAATATTCATAAATTTCAACTGAAAAAATGCATAAACATCAGCAAAACGGATAAGACACATAAACATGAGTTGAAATGTATAAAAAATCATTGATTGTAATAAAATAATGCACAATAAACATTCAAACTAATATGAAACCTCCAAAACTCTATTAAAGACTTAAATTTTTATATAATTATAAATCTCAACTAACTGCATGTAAACATCAACTAAAATTGCATAAAAATCAAGAAAATAAAAAAATTGTAGGAAACATCTTGAACTGCAATAGCACATTACACACAACAATTAAAACTACGAAAAATTGAGAAAAACTAAACTAAAATTTTGTTTCATCTTCAACAAACAAAAGAAACTACAAAGAAATAATTTCAATCATTGAAAAATCAATCCTAACCACATCCTATTGCATGAATGCCTATTAACAGCGTCGTTGCATGACATTTTAAAGTTTCATCCTTGGAACTGTCGTCCTTTATATGTTTCGATATTTGAACTAGGGGTTAGTAGGATGCTCAATCATGGACGGCTACGGAAGCCCAATGAATGGAGGTTAAAGTTAAACGGTGATCTAATGTAGAGAAACATAGGGGCAACTTCAACTGCCTTCTTATTACATCTTTCCAACTTCAGATATTATGCCTTACTCGGGTCGCAATAAAATAATTTGAAAGATTCGTGTTGAAATTTTTAAAAAGGGTTCCATTCACATTTATACCATGCGTGCAGCCAATGCGTATGGTTTCCAAGGGGTGTGTTTCTTTTTCCTAGGTGGAATCTGAAAAAACTCTCTTTGAATCAGGATTACCATTAATTATAAAGATTCCTTTCAACCATCATTTTTAACCCAACTTCACAACCAAATCATCCAACTATGTACTCACTATGTTCATCCTCATTTTCATTCTATAATTTACACCAAGAAAAGAAGTTATGTAGACACCATTCAAAATAGGCTTGGATGAGATCGTTGCTAATATTCTCGGACGGGTTACGGTGATTTCATTATTGGTGTTAAACTATGTATGTTTTCGTTTATGTTAATCCAAATATGTGATTCCCCATCTTGCGTGAAACAAAGGTTCAATTGTGGTTCACTTATGTTGTTTTCTTATAATGTATTTTTTGCAGGTTTAACAATCTTTCAACCGAACATTTGATATATCAAGAAAAGTTTTTGGAATATTTTACGCTTTTTAAATGGCATGATGTGAACAATGGATTTGCAAACATTTTGAATGCATTCATTCGATACAGAAATCCAGAAGCATTGTACAGAAAGGGAGTGGTGAGTTTGCATGTGTTAGATTTAGTGCAGGGATACCTTTTGGTAACTTATATGTTATTATTCTATTTTGTCCATTTTCAAATTGAATACGTTGTAGGGGAAGATCCAGCCAACATTTTTGGTGTAGTAGTTCCCCTCATGCTGAATAAAATTCTGACATTGGATGCAATGGTATAGCAGTTCAAACAACATACAAATTTCCTTTAAAAAATCCCATATCGGAAGCATAAAGGATGGAAGTTCTAGTACTGTAATATTGGAGAGCGTTAAAAAAGGGTACCACGGTGCAACACAAAGCCATGGTATTCACTATAACACGGGGTTACACAGCGCCATGCATAGTGGTATGAACAGCGGGGATGCTAGGGACGACGTGTCATAAACGTCATCCTAAGGCCACTTTAATCACTATTGACACCTCATTCCTGCACTATCAACATCATAGTGACACAATTCAAATCCAATGAAAAAAGAGAAATATGAATAACAGAGCAACTATCTTTCAAAGATGATTAAACAATTTGCGAGCACGACTACACCATATCAAAAAAGAAGAAAATGGGGGGAGATAGAGGAAATCATAGAAATCTTTCAAAATTGACTTAATCCATATTATAAAATAGATAAGAATATAAAAATATGGTTAAAAATAAAATTAAATAAATGAGTAAACTACTATAAACTTATCAAGGAAGAAACGCAGATGAACGTGGATAACAAGAAGGGCAATATGGAAAAAATAGAAAGAGGGGAGAGGGGGGGGGGGGGGGGGTGGGGGAAGGAGAGGGAAGGGAATTGGGAGAACCAAATGGGAGGAGGGATAAAAATAGGAAAATTATGATTTAACTTGTTAGTTCTTGATAACTTCATGTGAGTCCTTGAAGAAGTGTATAAGTATGCTGCATTTCAATTTTATCTTGCTTTGTTTCTAGCTCTTTGTTCCCTTCTTAGTAATCAGTTCTAGTGCTAGATCGATCAAAATTCTCAAAGTTTTTTGAGCAATAATGTCCTCAACGGCTGCACCAAAAGATCCCCCCAGAGCAAACTTTCTCAGTAGCCTTCTTCATCAATTTGTACGGCTCATCTTAGGTGGTTAGGCAGTTAGTTTAGAAGTCAGTTGTGAATAGACTATTTTTTTTTTCACTAACAAAACCAAAAGCTCCAAAAAACAATCTAAGCTGCTTACTAATCGGTGCTACTAATTATACAAGGCAGTCTTATAAGGTCGCTTTAAATCGAATATTTATTTTTTTATATTAACAAAGCCAAAAGCACCAAAAAAACATTCCAAGTACGTAGCACAAGTAAGAAAACTGGTGCTAACAGCTTACAAACCGGTGCTACTAATTATACAAGGTTGTCTCATAATGGTGGTTTTAATCGAATAATTATTTTTCCATTACAGAGCCAAAAGCTCAAAAAAATAAAATGAACTGCTTCAATTGTTCCAAATTTAAGTATTCCTATATATTTGAATGTGCATAAAATAAATTAAAGTTTTAATATTTTTTGCTTATATCCCTCCAAGAAAGTGGGAGGGGGCGGAATACAAAATTTGAAATAGATTTATTCAATTGACCGTTAAAGGGGCCACCTATTAAAATTGGAGCTGAAACGGGTTGCGGTATTTCATACAAGAAGGCATTAGTTTTCATAATTTCACTATGACCCCACAAATTTTATATGGTCCACTTTTTAATCAAAAAAATGTTAGTACTACAAAAAATGAATCCACATTACTTCTACAAAGGCTTGGAGGACAAATGGAACGAACAAAATACGTCGAAATTCATCTAATTTTATTGTAATTTACAATGTAATTTTTATTTGAGACATCTTGAGGGGGTTTACAACCTCCTAATTCCGGTAAATTATGTATATATGAATATTTATCAAAAATAAAATTAAAAAAAGTCAGTCATCCAATCACTGACAGCGCTAGTCAGTCACCTTGGATGAATGATAATGGAGTGAGAAGTGTTGACTTCTAGAATACTATATGAGATTCATCCCGCAAATTTGTTTTCAATGACACATGTTGAAACATCATGGAAATCTTATACTGCAGCAACGTTGAAGCAGAATCGAATTACAACCTGCTATTAAAGTTTTTAGTTTTCGCTCCCTCCAAGAAAGTAGGAGAGGTTGAAACACGAAATTGGAAAAAATTTTATTCAATTGGCCGATAAAGGAGCCTCCTGTTAAAATTGGGTCTGAAATGGATCGCGAAACTATGCCAAAATATATTCCCTACAAAATCCATCAGTTTCCATATTTTCCTTACGCCCTGCAGTTTTTAAAAGGTCCACTTTTTATTCAAAATGAATGTATGAAAAAAGGAGAATGGCCATTACTCCCACAAGGCTTAGAAGACACTTGGAACGAACAAAAATGCCAAAATTCATTTAATTTTACCGTAATTTACCATGTAGTTTGTTTTTCGAGACTTCTCAAGGAGGTTTATACCACTATGACTTCCAATGCATTATATAGTTATGAATATTTATTCAAGAATAAAACAAATAAAAGTCGATAATCCAATTATAGAGAGCACTAGTTAGTCAAATAGAACAAATCGATGGTGATTGTATAATATTAACGGGATGAGAAGTGGTTAATTCAAGAATACTAAGTGGGATTCATCCCAATATATTTTTTCCAATGACGTATGTTAAAGCATAAAAAAATTCATGTCCTACAGGTACGTTCAAGAGAAATCGAATCAAGACACACGATTGAAGTTTTTCCTTTTTGCGCTTAGATCTCTCAGTGAAAGTGGGAGGGGGCGAAGTGCCAAAATTGGAAAATTATATTCAACTGACCATTACATAGACCTCATATTAAAATTGAGGCTCAAACGGATCGTGAGAATTGTGCCTAAAAAATTTCCTACAAGAAGCCATTAGTTTTCATATTTTCACTATGGCCCCACAAATTTTGGAAGGAACAAAAATGTAAATCATTTTATAATTTTACTTTAGTTTACAATGTAATTATTTTTTGAGACTTCTCGAGGGGGTTTATACCACTCCAACATTTGAAAAATTATTTATTTGTGAATGTTTGTTCAACGATAAAATAAATAAAAGTTGATGATCCAATTATGGATACCGCTAGTTAATCGCTAACAAATCGGTATTGATTGTATAAATGTCAATTGCTGAGAAGTTATGACTTTTAGAATACTCCATGGGATTTATCCGCATATTTATTTTCCAATGACATAGGTTGAAATATCAAGGAAACTTGGTACTGCAGGTATGTTCAAGTGTAATCGAATTATGACCCTGAACTTTTTCCTTTTTGCAGTGAGATCCCTCTAAGAAAGGAAGAGGAGGCGAAACACGAAATTCAAGAAATATTTATATTGAACTTGAAATTGAACCCAACCCAATATATACACGTTAAATTCAAACTCAACCCAAAAAAAATGAGAATTTATAGCATATATTCTTGAATATCATGCATTTATACCCAATGAATTGAGTTATGTGATTTTAATATTTTGATATATTAATTCATCCTTTTTTTCTGGGATGCTCTACTTGGGATTGGCCTAAAACAAACAAAATAGGTGAAGATATTCAGTGCAATGATTGTGCACCTTGCAAGAACAAACTACATACTTGCACGATACATGCACACTAATTACACACCGAACAAATAATGTATGAAATACATTATAATGAATGTTTTTCACCTCAAAGTAAACACTAGCATTTAAATTTTATTGTTCTCATTCTATTCATCTCTATCTCTTTGTCTGTATATATGTGTGTGTGTGTGTGTGTGTGTGTGTGTGAAGTTAGTGTAGACAAGTTTGGCTGCCCTAGTATGAATGTTGTACAGGAAATCTTTTGCCAAACTGTGAAGGAATTTGAGTATTCATCATTGAGTTCTTATCGGTGCTATGATAAGGCTCTTAAAATGGCATTGACTACAAGCCGAGTCCCTCTAGTTTTGAGTGATGAAGAGAAGGCAGAGAAATGCATTGCCTTGTTCTTTTTTGTGAAAAAGGTTGAGTTTAGCGCGACACACTCTACAACCTTCATGGAAATGATCGATGCCATCAAAAACTGTGGTAGTGGATTTGTATGTCGACCGACTCCTGAATCGCTCAGAGATGCTTGATTGGGAAAAATCAAAACTGAGGTGAGCTTAGAATCATAGGATGTTGAGAGAGAATGGCCTATGACAGTTTGTAGCATTATTGTTGAAACATAGACCAATAACAATTGGAGCTTTGATAATAAACCTTCTAGTTTCGTCGCCTTCAAGAACATATTTCTACAAATCAGTTGATGCATCTTGGTACTACAAGAACACCAAGTTCATTTATGATCTGTTTGGCTTAGTTTGAATGGTACAATCCGCGCTTTCAAAAACCTAAACGATTGTAAAATCAAAAGAATTGCAATGTAACCTGATTGATTCGAGCAAAAAATATGTAAAATACATTTTATAAAAAAAAATGTACTATCTAATATTTAAATATACATCCAAAATATGTATTACGAACATTTTTGAACTTGATATTATCAATATATCCCATGGTCATGGTAAGACTAGTTTCTAGTATATGTTTTGTCCCCTTAGGGCAGTTACATAAGTTGGTCATGTGTTTTTGCCCAAAACGTTATCTAAACATTCCTTTAATTTTAAAATGAATATATATAAAAGCCATAGTTTTTTATTTAAACCCCTAAAGCTGCCCAATTTCTGCACGCTACACATTTGCCTATTTCCTCATCAAACATAATGATTGGCTAGCGACTTCTAAGAGGGAAAAAATATTTTCACTGATGAACATGTTTTGTTGGTTTTCTGTTTATTTATTGATGCTGTTGTGCTACTAGCATCAATATTTCAGTCTTTTATTTGAGTTGCACCAGATGGTCTTAGACAACAAGCAGGTGCTCATCCATTTTAATCTGCTAGAAGACTACTGCAGATGTTGGCTCCAGAAGATCTGAAAATTTGGACGATACTCAATTTGAATTACGAAGTGAATGCCTCATTTTTATCCCAATGCAGAATCCCCAATCGTTCCCGTTTGGCTCACTCTTTACGGTTCACCTCAACAGGTTTTTGACCAATGGATGTCAATTGGTAGCTTAATGGGATCTTCTATCAAGGTGGACAAAGCGACGCTGAATAGGACAAGACCTCATGTCACCAAGGTCTGCATAGAAATCTACGTTTCAAAGCCACTTAGAGAAAGGGTTTGGATCGTGTATAGGGGATCCAGATTCTGGCAGTATATAGACTACAAGAGGTTTCATGTTTATTGCTCTAAATGTTTCAAATTAGGCCATGTATCCTCTGTCTGCAAAGTTGTGCAATCAAGATCATCCCTGAATGCTTAAAGACCAAAAGAAAACAATCCGCCAGGTAAAACGCTTGCCCTAAATGAAGAACAGAGAAGAATCACAGGTAATGGGGGCAACGTTTCTACTTCTGGTGTTCCGGTTTCTAATAAAGTGCATATTCCTATTATCATAGCAAAATCTAATAATGACCTACATGTACCTAATGATCCTGTCAAAAGCAAGGTTGAAAATCGAAGAGAACCTACAAATGTTGGAGGCATTAGCTCTAGCTCAAGCAAAGACCACTCTCCCTCTAACAAGGAGGGTCGGGTTCTTATTTTTTGCTCATCCATTACAGATATTGCTAGTAAGGCTGAAAAAATAATCTTCAATGGAAACTTTGGAGTTCAAGTTAACTCTTCAGTTGTGTCCAACTCAAAAAGATAATGATATTCATGTTGTGTTCAATTCTGCCAATAATAAGACTGATGCCTCTGCTACAAATCATATTGCTTTGAATTTGAATATGATATTACTATGATTGATGTTTCTAAGCCTAATATTCATGCTAAGCCTGTATCTACCACTTTGTTTGATCTGATTGCTAGTACTAAGAATGATAATGCTTATGTTATTCATACTAAACTGAATGTTGAAACTGAGAATACTGGGATAAAGAATTCTGAGCATGTTATTTCTTCTGTATTTGAATCAGTTAGACCACCTGGTGTAATTGATCAATATGTTGATTGTGTTGTGATAAATGACTCAACTCTTATGGCTCCCAATCACTCTATACTGAATGCAGAGAATATAGTGAATGTCGGGACTGTTAGTTCTAAGAGCAATTTTTCTGAGCATGCTGCTTCTTTTGCATTGGAATCAGTTAGACCATCTAGTGTTATTGATCATTATGCTGACTGTGTTGGGATAAATGATTCTACTGATATGGCTCCCAATCACTTTATTGTTGAAGCTTCAGTTTGTCATGATAATGTTGTAAGTTATGTTAATCCACAAAACATCACTGCTTCACCTTCTAAACTGAAATCTTTTTTTTTTAAATTAAACCATCCGAGGATGGGGGGAAGATATATTAGGCTCCCCTAACCTATAGCAATGGCAAAAATGCCTGTGAATTCATACATGTATACAAAAGATCGTCGTTATAATGATCGAAGAGCAATCTGAAGCTCCTGAAGCAAAGATACTTGCTATCAAAAGTGATGATTTTACCAAGATGTACCCTAGAACTGAGCTAATGGTCATGAGGGGATGAAGAAAAAGGTTACTTTCTATATATACCATACCGCTGTTTTCCATAAACAGGTCGGCGAATCGACAAATCGAAACTCCAGTATGTCATTGGAAAACCTGCAGTAGTGAATATATATAAGTTAAACTAAACTTAGGCAGAAGTTTTAAGTGGGAGGCTAATCGGAATGGGTTCAGTGCATGCTAGACGCTGGTCCGAGTGTTGGCTTGAGTGTAGTCTCTTGTTTGTCCCAGGCAGTATATTCACGTCTGAGTCCGATGGGATTAATCAGCAGATCTTCATAGGTCATCGAAATGCAGTCGTCGGCCAACCTGATGCAAAAAAAAAGAGAGCAAAGTAGATTCCATGCTATAGAGTTGAAAGCAATTAGAATGCGGATATGTATCCTGAGAGAGATCCCGAAATCAAGAACCTACGCGTATATTAGGAAAACCAAGTCTATCTAGAGATATAAGTCCTCTGAGCACAGGAGGAGCAGATTGAAAAGCTATGTTACCTTGTAGATTATTCTCTAGTGAATATTTAGCCAAATAATCTGCAACACTGTTAGCCTCTCTATGAATGTGTGTAATTGGATATTTAGTATGAATAAGGCTAAGTGCACTGCAAATAGAAAAGTTCCTCCACGGGGCAGTCATCGGATTGTGAATACCTTTGACAGCCACTAAGCAATCTGATTCCAATTCACAATTTTCAATAACCAATTCTGCACATATTTCATATCCAAAATGAATAGCTATCAATTCAGCATGTAGTGGTGTGGGGGAATGGAAAATTTTAGTTCTCATTGTAACCACATTCCCACACATATTCCTAACTACTACAGCCGCAGAAGACAAACCAACCATTTTCCATGAAGCATCTGTATTGATTTTATATCCCGAGAATGGTTTCTTCCATGATATAGCAATTAAAGATTTCCTCCTCTTGGGATAAATGTGAGGGATAATGTTAGACTCAATCCAATACTTATGTTTATCTATCTTACCAAAAAGGTGGTGCACAGTGAAAATGTCATGGATGATGCATTTAATCTCATGTATGCAGGTAGCAGTGGAGGAAGGTTCATTATCATAAATGATTTTGTTCCTCTTTACCCACAGGGTCCATATTGTAACCAGGAGGGAAGCAGTGATAATATTAGAGTGAATCTTAGTTTCAGCTTTAAAAGAGAGGAAGAAATCAACTCTGTTCTTCAAATTTTCAAAAAAAGGTTGCTGAAGATGTATGAGGTCACCAACTCTCTCCCAAACAGCAATAGAAGATGGATATGAATTGAAAAAATGATCTAGATTATCTGTATGGTTCATGCAGAAAGGACACATCGATGCAAATCGGAAACCTAACCTAGCTAAAATATTATCGAAGGGCAGAATGCCATTCATTGCACGCCACAAAATGACTGACATTTTCTTAGGGATGAAACAGCTCCATACCTTGGAAAAGTGTCTAATTCTGAATTTTCTTTGTCTGAAAGTGTGATATGCCGAACGTATTGTAAAAAAGCCGTCCGTGCTTGGGGTCCAAATCAGCCTATCCTCATGGTGATGTTCCAATTCTGCTACCTGCAATGTGGTAATAATATTGGTAGCCAGATATGGCTCCAGTTGTGGGAGAAGATTAGGTTTATTTTGTATGAAAAACCTAAGTGAGATATCCTCGAATGGGATATTTCTTCCATCTGGCCATTCATAGAAAAGTGCACCCTCTCCAGTCCAATTAGAGTTCCAAAAGGAGCATTCCCCCAATCCATATAACACTTTAGTGTATCTGTTTGCCTTAGCAGTGATATGGAAAATTCTTTTCCAAGTGTGAGATGTTTTATATGACTTGGGTAGTGACCATATTAAAGAGGTCCACTGATTTTTATTAGCCTGTAATTTCCACCACAATTTACATGAGAATGCATCCACTATAGCCCCTATATCTTTTAAACCGATGCCATTTTCATATATTGGTAGACTCATGTTTTTTCAAGATCTCCATTTTTTCCTATCAGTATTATCTACTTTCCCCTAGAAGAAATTTGAAGCAATTTTTTTGATTTTCCTTAAAACTATCTTAGGAGGGCTCAGTACTGAAAAGATATGCGTAGGAATCGAAATTAAACAATGATTAATAAGTACTATCTTACCAGCACTAGTAAGCCACTTATTCTTCCAGTTGTTGATTGTCTTCTCCATCCTTTCGAGCAGAGGCTTGTAATGTACCTGTAAATTACGACCATAGAAAACAGGGACTCCCAAATACTTGAAGGGAAAAGAACCTTGTTTCATTCCCAATAATCTCTTAATAGAGAGAATGTTCTGAGAAGGGGTTCTATGTGAAACAAAGAATTCTGACTTCCCAAAATTGACCTTTTGTCCAGTAGTAAGTTCATAAGCAAGTAAAAAGCTTTTAAACCTCCTCAGGGTTGTAGGTTTAGCATTGAGAAATATTGCTGTGTCATCCGCATACATTAGGTGAGAAACAGTTAAACAAGACCGAGGTAAACTGAAATGTTGAAGATATCCAGTGTTAATCATTTTTTTTAAAACTCTTGAGAAAGCCTTGGATAGCAGGTTATAAAGAAAAGGGGATAGGGGGTCTCCCTGTTTTATGGCTCTAGAAGATGTGAAGAATCCTGAGGTGACTCCATTAATTAGGACAGAGAAATGAGCTGAGGCTATATTACTCAATATAATTTTGACAAAATTGCCATGAAATCCAAATTTAAGAAGTATAAAATTGAGGAAAGACCATGAGACTCGATCAAAAGCCTTTTGCATGTCATGTTTCACAATTATATTATGATCCTTTGATTTTCTGTTTAAGATTCTGGTCATTTCCTGCATTTGGAGCACATTATTAGTGATATCTCTCCCATTGATAAAAGCACTTTGTTCAAGAGAGATTAAGGAATGCATTAAAGGTTTGATCCTTTCCATTAGCATTTTTTAAAACACTTTATTAATAAAGTTAGATAGACTAATCGGTCGAAAATCAGAGAAGGAGATTGGGATGGGTTTTTTGGGGATCAGGGTCAACCAGGTGCTAGATATGGCTTTTGGAATATTTCCAGTTAACAGGAAGTCATTTGCAGCATCTAGCAGATCAGTTTTAATGGTTTCCCAGAAGGTTGTATAGAAACCACCTGAGAAACCGTCAGAGCCAGGGGCACTACTTTTGTTTAAATCAAAGACATCATGCTTAAGTTCCTGAACTGTAAACTGTTGGAGAATGAGTGTGTTTTGTTCTTCAGAAATCACCATTGGTATTTCCTTTAGAAAATAGTTAAAATAAGATCCTAATTTTGGAGGAGATTCCTCATTTAATAATTCTTTATAAAAGCGAATGCCTTCCTCTTTAATCAGATTAGGATCTGAAATCTAGTTACCAAAACAATCTTTAATTTTGCTAATTCGAGATCTAGCTCTTTTTTCCTTAATGGCATGGTGAAAATAACTAGTGTTAGCATCTCCAAACTTAAGCCAATTTAACCTAGCCTTTTGTTTTAAGAAAATGATCTTCTCTTTCTGAGCTCTAAGTAATAAAGCTTTAGATTTGTTTAGTTCAACTAAATCCTGTTCATTTTGAGATTGTTGGAAAGTTATTTCCAATTCACTAACTCTTTCTTCAGCTTGGATGAGGTTTAGCTTAACATTCCCAAAACTAGTCTTGTTCCATTCTTTAATTTCACACTTAAGCCTTTTAAGCTTATAAACAAAACCAGTCATTCCATTCAAAGGGGATAATAAGTTCCAATTTGTGATCACTAATTCCTGGAAATCTTGTCTATTAGACCACATATCCTGATATCTAAAAGGCCTAGGAACCATTTTAGTAGCAGATTGAATAGACAATAGTAAAGGAGAGTGATCCGATGTAATCCGATTTAAAACTTGTATAGAACTATTAGGGTATAATTCCAACCATTCTAGATTACTGAGTCCCCTATCTAGTCTTTGAAAAGTGAGATCTTTACATCTGTCCTTAACACGGTTATGGCACCAAGTAAAAGAATTACCCACAGTTGTAATTTCATGCAAATCAGAGTTATTAATGAAGTCATTAGATTGTTTCATGCTTTTATGAGGGTTTGTTTTCCTTCCTTTATATTCAGTAACTGAGGCCACCGTGTTCAAATCACCAATATATATGGAAGGTTCAGTAAGTGCAGTGCATAGGTCATTCCAGAGAGTTTCCCTCATATTCCTATGCACACTAGCATAGATAAAAAAACAGTTCCAACTAACTGAGGTAGCTACTTCTGTGATTCTAGCTTATAGATATTGATCCGATTCATTGATACAGTCTAAGTGAAAGCATTGATTCCACAGGATCCAGATTTTAGCAGTTTGAGCTGTGAGAGCATGCTTAAAACCTAGGTCATGCATTAAAGTATTAACATGTTGATTTTCATGCCAGGGTTCGCTTAGGCAAAGTATATCTATCTTATGGTTCAACTTAAGAGTTTTTAGTCTATCCATGGATGATCCATATCCTCTAACATTCCACACTAATATGTTTCCTATGATTGTGTATTTAATCATTTAAAAACCATTGGAATTGCTTTATGTGAGGACCTTAGCTTCCTAGGTTTGAAAGTAGAGGCTTTACTAATAATACCAATAGTCTCCTCACCTTTTTCACTACTGTCCGTAGATAATTTCAGATTTGGAGTACCTACCTTAGTATGTACCTTAGTCTGTTCCACCTTTGTTGATTGATCTGCTTTGCTTGTTACATCTGTTTGTACTTCATTCTGTGCGGGGTCGAGCTCCTGAATTGTTGGTGATTTTGTTGCTGATGTGAATATTTTCTCCATCTGTCATTCATCTTGTTTTTTTTCCGGAGTTTGTTGCCCCTCTGTTGTGTTTACAAATGCACCTGTAATAGCTGGAGTGGCTACTTGCTCATGAGTTTCCAGAGATTCATGGAAGATCTCCACAGCATCTCCCTCCTGTTCTTCTTCAGTAAAGACATCTAAGGCATGAAAAGCATTAGAAATTTACACTGTTTGTGTTATTGCTTGATCTTCCACTAGGTGTATTTCTGGCTGTTTATTCTTCTTTCTCCAGAAAGTATTTGTAATGGGTTGAAATATCATCCAGAGAGTAGAAATCAGGTTTTTTCTTACGAGTATTGGTGAATAAATTGGAAATGTTATCCTTGTGATGACCTGATTGATTACTTTGGTTTTGGAATACGAGTTCTTTTTGAGAAACCGTTAATGCAGATGAACCTGCTGCATTATCCTTAGCTATATCTTCTGAGTGTAATTGTTTCTTGGAGTCAAGTTGTTCCTGATTGTTACTGTCCATTTTTCCAGTTTTTGTTTTTGTCTCTATAGCCTTCCTTTTTAACTCAGGGTGTAGGAAATTGCATTTATCCTGGTTATGACCAATAATCTTACAGTGAGTACAATAGTATGGTAGTTCCTCATATTCTATAGGATAATCAGCAACCTTATTCCCTATCCCTACCACTATAGATGCTGGCAATTGTGACAGAAGATCTATTTCAACACAGACTTTAATTGCCGAGGGTCTAGTCAGAGCTGCAGTTGCAGCATCCGTTTTTAAAAACCTACCTATCAGACTACTCATTCCAATGATAGCAGAGGTATTATAAAAGTAAAGAGGAAGTTTGTGAATCGTTACCCACGCTGGGACAATTGAAGATTCAGCGGTTGGTGAGAATTCAGGTGACCATTTTTGCACTTTCATCACAGCCCCTTGAATCATCCATTGCCCCTTCATCCAGCATCGCTGATAGTCTTCATGATCCTGAAACCTAATAAGCATATGACGATAGTCAATTGAGCCAAGTTGAAATTTAAATTTAAAACCAATTGACTTGAAAGCAGATTGAAGATATTCCATCGATGGTTTTCCCCGATTGAATTTTCCAACAAGTGCGTTCTGGTAGTGGGATGCCAGGCGTTCTCCTTCCTCTTGAGGAAGGATAAACGCAATCTTTCCCTTATACTCAGTGATTGGGTGTGGATTTGGTGTGTCAAGGAGTGATGTAAAGAGCGGTGGTGGCTTGACAGTTAGGGCTTGGATAAAGCTCTTATTGGTGGCGATACCCATATCCACAGTGGGATTGGGCGTCGGTAACGCCATTAACGGCTTGGCAAGTGACCGTTAATGGGTGAGCACAGTGATCGTATTGACAGAGAAAGGATGAAGAAGAACAGTACTGTGTGTATCGCACTTTTTTCGCCAAAAATCGCACCTAGGAACAGTAAAGTGACCGTTATAGAAAATGTTTAGCGTTTGAGTTAGTGTTTTCAATCCATTTCGAAAAATGACCGTTATAAACTGCAATCAGTTTTGGTTTCTGAACCACCAAAGCCTTATCACCGTATTGTACCTAATAAACAAATATCTAACCTTAACTCCAAGAACCAAACCAACAATCTTAATCATCCACAAGAAGATTTCATAAAATTGAGTGCAGGTAACTATCCCCTACTTTCTTCTGGCAAAAAATATGAGAATTGGATGGCTAAATGCTAAACAAACAAAGCCTACAAAAAATTCTAAAAATACTGAGGTGGTTGCTAATTTTAGTGAATTGAAACAAGGCCTGATTGATTCTAGTAACAAATTTTACCTATTGTTGAATCAACAGGAAGATCAAAGACTTCACAGGTTTCTGATCTAAAACCAAAACCTAAAAAATATAACAAAAATGATTACACAACACCCATTCCTCTTTGAACAATCTCAAAACCATTCAATTAGTGACATCAAAATCTCTATCTGGAATGCCAGGGGAGTAGGCAATTCATCTACTCAAATCATAATCAAAGAAATAAAAAAAAAATTTAAAAATGCAATCTTTGTAATCATTGAGCCTATGCTCAACAAAGATGACATGTTCTCATATCAGAAGTGCATGATATGGATTTTCTGGACTGAGGAAATCACACTACAAATAAAGGCTGTAGAAGAGAAATTCATGATCTCCAATTTCAGCCACCCTTTTTCCCCAAAACAGTGTCAAATTGGATTCAGATAAGCTAAGCACAACACCACAGAAAGAAGGAAAATGTGGCAATCCCTTGCAGCATTTAAATCCTCTCCTCCCTGTCTCATTGGTGATTTCAATGTCATCTCAAATCCTGATGAATATCTCGGTCCATCAATGCCAAACAACATCGATATCTCAGCTTTTAATAAATTTTTAAGCTTTAATAATCTCTCAGACATACCAACATCTGGTTCCCTCTTCACTTGGACTAGTATGAGACCAAAAGGAAGGGTGTGGAAAATGTTTGACAGAGGTTTATGAAATAACCTATGGTGGCAAATCTTCACACATTCAAACATTGGCCAGGGAAAAATCTGATCATTGTCCTTTAATTCTTCACATCTCTTAAATCTACCGCAATCACAGCCTAAACCTTTCAAGTTTCTTAACTGCTGGCTAAATCATCCCTCTTTCATGGATCTGGTTGAAAACACATGGAATCTACACACTAACCTCCATGGTCTAAGAAAATTTGTCTTCAAATTAAAATCTTTAAAATATGCCTTGAAGCAGTGGAATACCAATACCTTTGGTAATATATTCACTGAGGTTCAGAAATAGGAGGATTTACTGAGCAAAGCTGAAGATGACTTACATCAATCTAATAACCTAACTTATCTCATTGCTTTTAATCAAGCAAAAGCTAAACTAACTCAAGCCAAGAATCCTATTGGAAACAAAAGTCAAGAATTAAATTGCTGACTGAAGGTGACTCAAACACTAAGTTTTTTCACCATTCCATTCAAAATAAGCATAAAAAACAAAAAAAATTCCGGAATCAAAGATAACCAAGGTAATTGGATTCATGATCAGAAGGCCATAGGTGATAAGGTAGTGGTCTTTTATCTATTAACACATGAAGAAAAAGACACTTCGAGAATCAACACAGCTTGTATGTTAGAAAACATTAATGCTTCAATCACTGAAATCATACACCAAGAACTAACTAAACCAGTAAGCATGGAGGAGCTGACCCAAACCATAATGAACATGAATGCTAATTCAGCTCCAGGTCCTGATGGATTTCCAGGTCTTTTTTTTTACCAAAAATATTGGAAAATCATTAAGCAAGATGTTCTTTAGGCAATTCATGATTTCTTTAATCAATTTAAAATCCCAAAAGCCATTACAACAACTCAAATAGTCTTGCTACCCAAAAAATATGTATGTTCATCTTTCAGACACTATAGACCAATTAGTCTTTGCAACTTTTCCAACAAAATCTAACCAAAATCCTTGTTGATAGGCTTAAGCCTATAATGAACAACATATCAACACCAGAGCAATCAACTTTTACTAATGGAAGAGAACTTTTTGAAAATGTCCTCCTTATGCAAGAATGGGCAAGCTACATAAACTCAAAATCAATGAGTTACAACATGATAATAAAGTTGGACATGATGAAAGCCTTTGATAGGGTATCATGGCCATTTTAATCTAAACTCCTCACTAAAATGAGTTTTGCAAATAAATTTGTTGATCTAATTATCAACAACATCAAGTCAGCTTATTTCTCAGTCATAGTCAATGGAAATTCTTTTGGTTTTTCTCAACCATCAAGGGGATTGAAGCAAGGAGACCCTTTTGTCTCCTTTGCTATTCATCCTAACAAAATCATTTTCAAGAACACTCAATTTCTTCTTCCAGTATGCTAGCATTCCACATTATAAGCTTCCTAAAAACACGATTAACATAAATCGCCTCTCTTTTGCTGATGATACATTAATCTTCTTAAAATACACATAATCTAGCCTTAAAAAACTCATTGGTTTTCTCCAAATTTATGAAAATGCATCTTGACAAAAAGTAAACAATGAGAAATAAGTTTCTCATCTCTAAATCTGCCCCTCTAAGAATCATTAATCAAATAAAGACAAAAACTGATATGGTTTTAGGGAAATTCCCTTTCAAATATTGGGTTCTCCTATCTTTTTTGGCAGAAACAAGAATTCACATTACCATAATCTTCTTAACTCTGTGAATTCAAGAATCCTCCAATGGTAAAACAGGCTGCTCTCACAAGCTGTAAGAATGATCCTAATCAAACATTTCCTCTCTTCCATCCCTTTTCCCATTTTAACAGTGCTACAGCCAACCAAAACGTAATTAATCAGATACATAAAACCATGGAAAATTTTTTCTGGAATAACAAATCCAATCAAACAGGGAAGATATGGAGATCATTTGATAGATTTTTCTTTCCTTTTGGTGAAAATGGGATTGGTTTCAAAAATTTAAACTTAATGGTCTAGAGTTTCTCACTAAAACTCTGGTGGAAACTCTAACATGGTAACTCTCTTTGGTCTAGGTTCATGTGGTCTACTCCAATTAACCATCAGACTACTAGAACCTGGAAAAAGATAAAAACATGTTGATGACTTAGCCATCAAACACTCCCAAATTCAGTTAGGAAATGGTTCTGTTTCATTTTGGGACTCAAATTGGACAGGTTTAGGACTTCTATCACTCAAATGGAATCCATAAAATGAAAATCCATATCAATTTCCACAACTAACAGTGGCTGGATTTTTAAATCAACCAACAATGTATATGGACACTTTTCAAGATAATTTTGAAGCTGAGGTCCTCCACATTCTGAAAAACAATATCATATACTATTCTCTTATTATGAAGATAAGATGATTTGGAAACCAATTCCAAATGGTATCTTCACACTTAAATCTGTATATGAAGCTATCAGACCTAAAAGGACAGAAAATAAACTATTTCAATCATTTTTGGTCTAAGCTCTTGCCAAAAAAGATCAACATCTTCAACCGGAAGTTGCTAAATATGTTGGTTCCCTTTCCAGATGTTCTTGAAGATTTCACTTTCAACCTTCCATCTATATGCTCATTATGCAAACAAAATTCAGAGAATATACACCACTCATTCAATAGATGTACATTTACAATAGAGATATGGGGGGAAATAGAAAAAGTTTTCAACATCCCCTCATTTTATTTTGACTATTTGTGGGACAGACTTTTCTACTACTGGAGATTAAAAGTGGTGATACCCAAATTTAATGCTATAATTAAGATCATACTTTCTATCTGTATTTGGTTCATTTGGAGCTCCAGAAATAAATATTTTTTTGATCAAATAAGGCTAAATGTTGATACCATTTTCAGAAGGATCTTAATACAAATTAATGACATATTTATTGGATACAAGATTAAAAATTATTGGAATTGAAATTCTTGTTTACCTAAGTTACTCTTGTGCAGGTCTAAGGGAAGGAAATAAAGAAGAATTATTTAGTGGACAACTCCAATCTTATATAAACTTAACACTGATGGTTCTTATCTCAGAAATGGGAATGTAGGTGTGGGTATCATCATTCCGGATTTCCAGGGTCAGCTGGTTATATCTGCAACAAAACAAATCTCTGCAGGACTGGTCAACTTATTCAGTCGGATGCGATTAAAGTGCGATTCACACACCATCGTTCCTCCTCTTCTTCTTTATTCACCAACTGTTACTATTCTCGGCCAATAACGGTCATATTGGCCTCCGATGGCGTTGCCGTCGACCGCTCCCACGGTGGAGTTGGGTCCTGTCACCAACAAGAGCTTCATCCAAGCTCTCACCACTAAGCCATCTCCCCTATTCACGTCCCTCCCGGATACTCCAAATCTTCACCCGGTTACAGAGTACAAAGGGAAGATTGCGTTTATCCTTCCTCATGAGGAAGGAGAACGCCTGGCGTCCCATTACCAGAACGCTCTGGTTGGCAAATTCAATCGGGGAAAGCCCTCGATGGATTTTCTACAAACTGCTTTCAAATCAATAGGTTTTAAATCTAAATTCCAGCTAGGCTCTATTGACTATCGCCATGTCTTGATTAGATTTCAGGATCCCGAAGACTACCAGCGATGTTGGATGAAGGGGCAGTGGATGATCCAGGGCGCGGTTATGAAGGTGCAAAAATGGTCGCCCGACTTCTCACCAATGGCTGAATCTTCAATTGTCCCGGCTTGGGTAACGATTCACAGACTCCCTCTCCATTTCTATAACAACTCTGCCATTATTGGTCTAAGTAGCCAGATTGGAAGGAGCTTAAAAATGGACGCTGCTACCGCAGCTCTAACTAGACCATCGGCAATAAAAGTTTGTGTTGAAATTGACCTCCAGTCCCAACTCCCTGCTTCTATTGTAGTAGGAATAGGCAATAAGGTAGCTGAATATCCAATTGAATATGATGAACTTCCATATTACTGTGCTCATTGTAAAATAGTTGGACATAACCAAGATAAGTGTACTTTCCTACACCCTGAACTCAAAAAAAAGGTTATAGAAATCAAGAAAAAACAAGGAAAGGCTGACAAAAACACTGCTGAATTGGTTCATAACTCTCAGGATAGCTCAATTGTTGAGAAACAAGCTCACATAGAAGGAATATTTGAGAAACATTCTCGCCTAGAGGAATTAGCTAAGGATAAGCTATCAGGCTCATCGGCCCTGACTATTTCCCAGAAACAAAATGATTTTCAAAAACAAAATTATCATCCAGACCACCCACAGAACATTTTTTCTAACTCACTCAACAATACACACAAGAAAAGATCAGACTTCTACTCATTGGATGATATTTCAAAACCTATAAGCAACACAATTTGGAGGAAGAAGACTAAGCAATCTGATAAACATGGAGTAGACTCCCTAGAGCCAATACATACTGTGTCTATTTCTAATGCTTTTCATGCCCTAGATGTTTTCTCTGAAGATGAACAGGAAGAAGAAGCTGTGGAAATCTTCCACGAGACACTAGAAACTCATGACCAGGTAGTTCACTCAGGCACCATATCAGAAATAAGACCTGAGGGACAACTTATTACAGAAAACAAACCTGCAGCCATACCAGATCAAAACTCAGTTTCTGCTTCAAAATCATCACCAGCTCTGGAGCAATCTTCAGCACAGAAGGTAACATCTACTGATGGTTCAGGTAACAAACTTCAACCAACCACAGATGAACTTATTTCAAGGCATAAAACTGTTGATACTCCGAAGTCTACAGATTACTTAGTTAAAGGTAAGGAGACTCAGGACAACTCTACCAAAGCTTTGCCAAATAAATCTAGAAAACTCCGATCCTCACATAAAGCTGTTCCAATGACCTTTAAATGATTAGATGCACAATCATAGGTAATATCTTGGTATGGAATGTTAGAGGTTATGGCTCATCCCTGGAAAGACTAAAAACATTAAAGATGAATCATAAGATAGACATCCTTTGCCTCCTAGAACCTTGGCATGATAACCAGCAGGTTGATAATCTGAAGCATGTTCTAGGTTTTAATAATGCTTTTACAGCTCAATCTGCTAAAATATGGATTCTGTGGAACCAATCTTTTCATTTATCTTGTGTTAGAGAATCAGATCAATTCATTCATGCTAGAATCACTGAAGTTGCTACCTCATCCAGTTGGAATTGTTTCTTCATTTATGCTAGTGTACATAGGATCATGAGGGAAAATTTATGGCACGATTTAGGCTCTGCTTTATCTGAACCTGCTATATATATATAGGGGATTTCAACACGGTTTCATCAGTTAATGAATACAAAGGAAGGAAATCAACCCCTCATAAAAGCATGAAACAATTCAATGAATTCATCCATAGATCTGACTTGCATGATATACCGACTGTTGGGAATTCATTTACCTGGTGTAATAATAGGGTTAAGGACAGGTGTAAAGATATTATATTCCAAAGACTGGATCGGGGTCTCTGTAACTTAGAATGGCTTGATCTATTTCCCCACAGCTCTATTCAGGTTTTAAATAGAATCACTTCGGATCATTCCCCTTTACTCTTATCCATACAATCAGCTTCAGAGATGTCCCCTAGGCCTTTTAGATACCAGGAAATGTGGTCCTCTAGGCAAGATTTCAGGGATATAGTAAAAATGAATTGGAACTTAACATCTCCTCTAAAAGGCATGACTGGTTTTGTTTTCAAACTAAAGAGGCTCAAAGTGGAAATAAAACAGTGGAATAGACTTATTTTTGGGAATGTCAACCAGAATCTTATTCAAGCTGAAGAGAGAGTGAGTGAATTGGAAATAATCTTCCAACAAACACAGAATGCTCAGGATCTAGCTGTTTTAAATGAATCAAAAGCCTTATTGTTAAGAGCTCAGAAAGAAAAGATAACATTCCTATCACAAAAAGCTAGACTTAATTGGCTTAAATTTGGGGATGCTAATACAAAATTTTTTCATCATGCCATTAAGGAAAACAGGATAAAATCTAGAATCAGCAAAATTAAGGATTTCTCAGGCAATTGGATCTCGGACCCTAATCTGATTAAGGAAGAAGGTATCCGGTTTTATAAGGTATTACTAAATGAGGAACCTACACCTAAAACTGGATCTCACCTCAATTACTTTCTTCAAGAAATACCAGTGCTCATATCTGAAGAACAAAACCTTTTGCTTCTTCAACAGTTTAATATCCAGGAACTTAGGCATGCTGTTTTCGAATTGAACAAAAATAGTGCTCCAGGCCCTGATGGCTTCTCAGGGAATTTTTACACAACTTTCTGGGAGACCATAAAAAATGATCTGCTAGATGCAGCTAATGACTTTCTGGTTTCTGGAAACATCCCCTTAGCAATCTCTAGTACCTGGTTGGCCTTGATCCCTAAGAAGCTAATTCCACTTTCCTTTTCTGACTTTAGACCAATAAGTCTTTCTAACTTCATCAACAAAGTTTTTTCAAAAATGCTAATGGAGAGAATTAAACCATTAATGCACTCCTTAATTTCTCTTGAACAAAGTGCCTTTATTAATGGTAGAGACATATCTGATAATGTGCTACAAATGCAGGAAATGGTGAGAATTTTAAACAGAAAATCGAAGGTTCATAATATAATTGTGAAACTTGATATGCAGAAAGCCTTTGATAGAGTGTCATGGTCATTTTTAAACTCTATACTCCTTCAATTTGGTTTTCATGGACACTTTGTTAAAGTTATTCTGAGTAATATTGCCTCAGCTCATTTCTCAGTCTTGATAAATGGAGTCACTTCAGGTTTTTTTAAATCCTCCAGAGGACTAAAACAGGGAGACCCCCTGTCCCCTTTTCTATATAACTTAGTTTCTGAGGCTTTCTCAAGGACTCTCAAAAAGATGATATCCATTGGCTACCTTCACCAGTTTAGTTTACCTCACTCTTGTCCAACTGTTACTCACCTTATGTATGCTGATGATACAGCAATTTTTCTAAATGCCAAACCCACAACTTTAAAGAGATTTAAAAGGTTCTTAATTGCCTATGAACATACTACAGGTCAGAAAGTTAACTTTGGGAAATCCGAGTTCTTCACCTCACATAAAACCCCTCCTCACATCATTCTGTCTGTTAAGAGACTTTTGGGAATGGAACAAGGGGCAATCCCCTTTAAATATCTTGGTGTGCCAGTATTCTATGGTCGAAACTTGCAGGTTTATTACAAGCCACTGCTGGAAAGGATGGAGAAGACAATAAACAATTGGAAGAACAGGTGGCTCTCCAGTGCGGGTAAGTTGGTTCTTATCAATCACAGTATCCTCTCAATTCCCACTCACATTTTCTCTGTTCTGCGCCCTCCTAAGATTGTTATAAGGAAAATGGAAAAATTGGCATCTACTTTTTTCTGGGGGAAAGTGGATAACACTGAAAAAAAAGGAGATCATGGAAAAACATGTGTATTCCAATTGATGAAAATGGCTTAGGACTTAGGGATATAGGAGCAATTGTTGAAGCATTCTCATGCAAACTTTGGTCGAAATTACAAGCCAACAAATATCAATGGACCTCTTTAATATGGTCACTCCCCAACTCATATAAAAAATCTCACACCTGGAAAAGAATCTGCTTAATCACGGAGAAGGCTAATAGACATTCAAAAGTGATTTATGGACTGGGTGAGCATTCCTTTTGGAACTCCAATTGGACTGGTAAAGGGGCCCTTTGCTATGAATAGCCGGAAGGGCTGACTATCCCCTTTGAGGATATATCCCTGAGGCTTTTCATACAAAATAGAAATAACTTTCTCCCTCTCCTGGAGCCACACTTGGCTACCAATACTCTTGCCATCTTGCAGGTTGCTGAATTGATTTACCATCATGAGGATAGGATGATATGGACTCCAAATATCAATGGTAGATTCTCTATTAGTTCGGCTTATCAAACCTTCAGGCAAAGAAAACTCAGAATCAGACATTTATCAAAGGTATGGAGTTCCTTTATCCCAAGGAAAATGTCTGTCATCTTGTGGCGTGCTTTAAATGGCATTCTGCCTTTTGATAATATTTTACCAAGAAAGGGCTTCCAATTTGCATCTAGGTGTCCTTCCTGCATGAATCATCCTGATATCCTTGATCACTTTTTTTAACTCATGCTCATTTACTATTAAAGTATGGGAGGCTGTTGGTGTCTTGCTTAATATGCATATGCCTAGATTTGGAAATTTGAAGTCAAGAGTTGATTATCTCCTATCTTTCAAAGCTGCCACAAGGATTCAGTCACAAATCATCATAACTTCACTTTTGGTCACAGTTTGGATTCTATGGGTAAAGAGGAATAAAAACATATATGATAATGAACCTTTCTCCCTTCATGCCTGCATTCATGAGATTAGATGCTTCATTCATGACATTTTTACTGCTCATCAGCCTTCTGGCAACTTAGACAGGAATAGATATTGGATCCAATCTAACATTATTCCTAAGATTCACCCCAAGAGGAAGAAAATTATAACAGTTGTTACATGGAAGAAACCTTCCTCTGGCTTTAAAATTAACACTGATGCCTCATGGATTCATCCTGGTCTGGCCTCATCAGCTGTCATAGTTAGAAACATTTCTGGAAATGTGATATGCATGAGGACCAAAACCTTCCTATCACCAACACCTTTTGATGCTGAGTTGGTAGCAATTCAGGATGGATATGAAATAGGATATGAACTTGATATTGCTAATGGAGTATTGGAAACTGACTGTTTAAATGCTGTAAGAGGTATACTCAATCCATTGAATGCTCCATGGAGGAACTTCTCCATCTGCAGTGCTCTCCATATTCAACATAAGAAATATCGAATCTCTCACATTCACAGGGAGGCCAATAATGCAGCTGATTATCTGGCTAAATACTCATTACAGAACAATATCCAAGGGAACCTTGAACTCCTGTTGGCACCAGTTGTACTCAGAGGACTCATCTCCCTTGATAGATTAGAAATCACTTCAGTAAGATTAGGCACAGGACCTGGAGATGCCACTTAACTTTAACTACTTTTAACCTCACAAGCTAATACTTTACGGACTCCAAGTAGTCTTATCCTTTCATTGCTTTGGAATGGAATCTACTTTGTTGCTTTTCTCTCTTTTAGGTCTGCTGCTGGAACTGGGAGATCTACCACGGCGCAATACAAGGAGGAACACCTATCTCAGTCTTAACTCCATTGGCTGAAGCACCTGCTGCTACCCTAGTATTTAGGACTTCTACAGTCTCTCTGGCTGCTTTTTTTACAGATTCCTTCCTAATGTTTTCCACGGACTAATAGGGGTTTCGATTTTCTCGATTCCCCGACCTGTTTATGGACTACATTTGGAAGCAATTTGTAGAAAGTACCACACTAGTTTTTTTATTTTTTGCATCTTGCATCTGTTTCGCTCTCAGATCACCATACGGATGATCTTTTGTAAACCAATATGCACTTTCAGGCTTATGCCAGTTCTACGGTCTGAGGAGCCAAATAAAAATCCCCCCATCCTTGGATGGTTTAAACTTAAAAAAAAATATCTGTAGCAAATAGCTTCCAAACTGAATTCCAAGCATTGTTATTTGGGATTAAGGTGGCATCGGAATGTGGAATCAAGCAAATTCAGATAGAATGTGACTCCAAACTTCTGGTTCAAATCCTCAGAAAAATCTACAAAATCCCATGGCAAGCACCTCTGAAATCTGTTAGATTTGGCTTCTACTCTAATACATGAACTGGAGTATCTCACACGTGTACAAAGAAGCAAATTGTGTCACGGATGCTTTGGAATGAGTGGCTAGTTCTGATCAGGTAACCTCTTTTTTCAATCATTCTAGACTACCAAAAGAAATCAACGGAATGATTTATCTTGATTCTTTTTTTTCCCTTATGTAAGGACGTAGTTCATATGACTATGCCTTTGAAATCATCAGAATGGAATTCTGCTCTTGTTCTTAGCATGGGTCTCTAGTTTAAACCATTTCTTGGAACTTGGTACTGCTCCTATTATGCTTGTTTGTCAGGGATCGTGGCTGTTGCTGATTGGAGATTGAACCATCCATCCTGGAGTCTTACACCACCTTCAAAGCTCAAATATTTGATGCCAACACACTTACTGCTACACTGGATGGATTGCGCACGAGTGACTCACTTCTGTGGAAGTGTTTCACGAGGGATCACTATAGGAAGCCACCTCTTTTTGCCCACACTTGGAAGAGGAGGAAAAAAAGTGGAAGGCCATAGTACATCTCGAACTAAGGTTAGGGTCATAACTTTTTTCGACAAGGGGATTGGAAACAAAGGTTATGGAATTTTTTGCTTTGCGATTAGCTATTCCATGCTTAGCTTATTGTAAAATCTTTGACCTGCCTTGACCTGAGGTCATTAACATAATCTCCGCAGTGCAATCAATTAACCCGAGCCAAGGTACTACTCCAATGGGATGGTCAAAGATAATATTTATATTCAGCACCCATTCTCGCTGCTAATGCTACCAAAGGGTAGTAAGTGGAAAGCCCTGGGTTGTCCACAGAAATGCTAGGGTTCAAGTAAAAGTCAAAACAAAGCCTCGTGCAGGTCGTCAATTTGCATGAGTGAAAGAAATAGCTACTAATGTAAACATGTAAACTGGGGGGCGGGGGTTTAGTATTTTCAACTAACAACTACAAGCATGAAATTAAAAAAAACAATTAAAATATTTATACTAGGAATTTGGGACTAATTTAGCAACATGGTAGTTCAAATACTTCAATCCTCAAATCATTCACAGATAGATATACCAAAGACCTATTAGTGTGTTCACAACACGTGGTGTGGCCGATTGAATACACTTCTCCATCCCTGTCATGGTGGGTGCGCTTGCAATCCTCCATGGACACCGCTATCTTAATTATGGAAGTACAACAAGGTCTGACTATTTTTGTGGCTCTATAACTCCCCCGTTCTATTACATCGCAGGCTTCCACCACAATTGAACTAATTCCCAGGAGTCCTCTATACGCGAGGCCTTAATACTAGGGTTTAAACACAACACCTAACTTACTACTATCAACTATCTCTACCCGTAACCTATCGGAAAATGGTTAAGTAATTAGTTCAGACTGGTGCGATGGTATGCGGATTAGGATTACCTTGAATCTCCCGTGCACACACTTACGCAGAATCGTTCCCCTCCACCCATTCAAACATCCAGGTTTTTCTTCCCAATGGGGTATCAATAAGTGCACCATACATAAATATAGCCCAAAGTGTTTTCTCATATGTGCTGTAGTGTTCATGCATTTGTCACATTCAATAACAATCACAATAATATCATAAACACAAAGATAGATGAAATTTAAGGAATCTCATAAAGCATTAAAAGCTACACGTGTGCTAAATATGTCCCAAGCTTAGCTAACTACTCTAAAAAGTATAGATCCATGGAAATTATGGAATTAGATTCCATGGATCTAATAAAATAAGAAGAAAAGAAAAATAGAAGAAGAAGGAAGGAGGAGAATAACTCTCCTCTTCCTTCTCTCTAGACTAGAAAGAGAAACTAATTGACATTTTGGCTAGATCTATTTTACTTAGGATTTAGTAGAAGACTAAGGCTCCTATATATAGTAGTAGGAGATTGAGCTTAAAGATAGGCCCAATATAGGCCAAATATAGCAAAACCCTAGTCACCCTTTCCCTCTGGCCGCTGAACCTTTCTCGAATAAATTGCTTAAATATGTGAATCATCTAGAGATGAATTATAATGCGCTAGATAGAGATTGGAAAGATGAAGATTTTGATATATGGTAGAGGGAAATTAGATGAAATTGAGATAGTTATGACTAAAACGGTCATCCGCCAAGGTTTCACGGGCCGGCACAGATGTCACAATCGGTGAACATTCAAGCATGGGGTGCTAGATCTGGCACAGACCATGAACATTCATAGCTGTGGAGTGCCACGGTCCGTGAATCTGGGCTCATGCCAAGGGCCGTGAAGGATTTCATGGACTGCGAGCAGCACAAAGGTTTTTGCTCAGAGGTTTTCATAGACCGGCCTATTTTCACAGACCACGAGCAGTGCAACGATTTCCACTCAGAAGTTTCCACGGACCGGCCTCCTCTTCATGAACTGTAAGCAAAAAGGGAGTTTGCTCATAACTCTCGTCACAGTCCATGAAGGTTTTCATGAACCGGCTCCATACTTAGCCTAATTTCTTCAACTCTTCACGGACTGGCTTCATTGTCATGGACCGGCTCTGTTGCTTCATGTAGGGCGGACCGTGGGCATCTTCATGGGTTGCTAATACTTCGTATAGTGCAGGCTGTCACGGGTCGCTAGTCCTTCATCGCCTGAACTTCATTTTCTTGCCACTGGTAAACCGTTAGTCCGAATTGCAAGTTCTAGTAGTCTATTTTTTAGTACTCGAGAAAAAGAATCCAAGGAAACAAGCCTTAAAGGATAATTATTCATAGATCTTTCTCGGACTAAGGTAACACTCCTTGGAATGATTCACCATTTTCACCTTTTGCCATCTTGAACTTTGAAGCTGCCCATCCTTGGCTTCAATCTCCTTCTACCATGCATTGATGCTAGTGGCCTTCATCTACTACCATTAAATGATAATGGCCTTCAAATATTCTACCGTTAAAAGCAAACGACCTTCATAAGAATGTAATGTAACAAATAGCATTCACGGGTGACCTACTAAAGGTATTTATAACGAAGACCAAGAAGCCCGTGAACACGATATCTGGGCTTTTCCCTATGCCTTTCGACCTATCCGAGATTTTGAGTATATGTTTCCTCTCAATGGAATATGACGAGCCTCTCACTTTTACCTAGGAATTTCGACCTATCTGGGCTTTTCCTAATGTTACCCAAGTCGCCCTTTCAGATTTTCAACTTGTCCAGGTTTTAAAAAAAAATCTTCATTTTTCAATGCTCTTGAAAGAGATATTAGCTACATAAAAACAACTATAAACCATAAGTGCTATACAATCCCCTAGACTCCCCACACTTAATGCTTGCATTATCCTTAATGTATATACAAAATCCAGGAACATATGTCAAGGGAAAGAAATAGGAAATCACTTATAATGAAAAATGAACAGTAAAAACTACCCTTCATAGCACAATCATGGAATGTAAAGAACAAATTACCATCACCCTAATACACTACCCATAACCTCTAAACATGAAAGATCAATCTAACCACTATCATACACTACAAATCGAATGAAGAATTGAATACCAATGAAGAGTTACCTCTTAGGTCTCGATGTGTGTGTCTCAAGAGTTTTGAGGGTAGGTGGGTTTTGGGTGGTATTTGGTGGTGGTTGGGTGGTGGTAGGGAAGAAATGGTGATTGGGTGGTGTAGGAAAGTATGTGAGCTTCATGGGTCGTGTACGTCTACACGCCCCATGAACTTGGGGTTTGGTTCTCCTTATTGTCCACCATTTTCTACGTCACAAACTATGTACATCACATGGTCTATGAGTTGGACTCCTCGCTTACTCACCTTCCTCCAAGAACCATATGCTTCCTACAAAAAAAATGCACACCAAGTGTAATAGTGTCCCAAAAACGAAAAGAAAGCTACAAATAGGAAAATACACCAAAAATAGAAAACTAATCTAATTTTTCAAAACTCGGGTTGCCTCCGTATATTTAAGGTCATCGGCATGACCCTAATGTTGTCCATATGGTGCAAGTATGTACCCCATAACCTTGGAAAACCAAAACTCAGGAGGTGGGGGTAAGAATCTTCCAAGAGGGAGATATAGTAGAGGTGTAGTCAACCTTAGAGGGTTGGTGTTTTGGAAGCTTAGCATATTCAATTGGCTTCCCTTTGGTTTCCTCTAAGGCTTCCAAAAATGTGGGAGTAGGTTCTATAGGTGGAGGTAGGGTGCAAATAAGTAGTATGGAAAAGTAAGTATAATCACCCCTTCCTCGATTTCTTCACTCTCAACAAACCTTTCCCAATTCTCTTTAGATTCTTCTACCAAAAGTTCACACTCAACTAGGGATGGTTCATTTTTGGAATATTGGGTTTCAAGTTGGCTCAACCTATTAATAAAATTAAGCACTTCCTCTTCAACTTTCTCAATGCTTGAGAATAGTTGAGTTCCCAAATCGCTAATCTCGCTTAGCACTTGTGATTGGAGTAAATCACTACTCTTAGTCACATTAGCTATAGCTTGCAAACTTTCCACACAATTCGATTTGGGAACCAATCCTAGGGATTGGTTTTGGGGAATTGGGTAAGTTGGTGAAGTCCAACTATCTAACCCAAAGTGTTTTTTTCCCAATGCATCTCCATACCACAAATTAGAGTTACCACTAAACTTTGAATTTAGACTGTCATGGTATGGGTAACATTCTTGATCCCATCGGCCTTGGGACCAACGACTCCTACCTCTCTCTCATTTTCACTCATCCAAGAGCAAGACTTCTTAGGGTGGTCGCAATGCCATATCCTACAAAATCTCACTCTTTGAGCCATTCTTCTCTCATACTCACTCAACCTTGGGCTACACTCTATAGGATGATCACAATGACACACCCTACAAAGTGTGTTTCGTTTAGTGTTTTCCCACATTTTTTTTCTTTTCTATTAAGAACCAACAAAGAAAGCACACAAAACTCGGAATTGCAGTGCAAGAATCTTTGGTTTGCACTAAGAACTCAAGAAATGCATACTCAACAAAAAAACAATAAAAAGATAAAAACAATACTAATTACTCACTAACACACTATGCTTAACTAATACTTAAATTGAAAAGCATCCCTGGAAATGGTGCAAAAACTTTAACCCGCCTCCACCCGAGGTCGTTAACATAATTGCAGCAGCGCAATCAATTAACCTGAGCTGATGCACTAGTCTCGTGGGATGGTCAAAGATAAGATTTATGTTCTGCACCCGTTCTCATTGCTAATGCTACCAAAGGGTAGTAAGTGGCAATTTCTGGATTTGTCCACAGAGATGCTAGGGTTCAAGTAAAAGTCAAAACACAACCTTGTGTGGGTCGTCAATATGCACGAGTGAAAGGAATAGCTACTAATGTAAACATGCAAACTGGGGGGGTTTGGTATTTTCAACTACAAGCATGAAATAAACAAACAAGTAAACTATTTATACTAGGCACTTGGGACTAATTTAGCAACATGGTAGTTCTAATGCTTTAATCCTCAATTCATTCATATATAGACATACAAAAGACATATAAGTGTGTTCACAACACGTGGTGTGGCCGATGGTATACACTTCCCCATCCCAGTCACGGTGGGTGCGCTCGCAACCCTTCATTGACACTGCCATTATAATTAGGAGAGCACAACAAGTTCCGACCGTTATTTTGGTTCTATTTCTCCCCTGTGCTATTACATCTCAGGCTTCCACCACGAATGCACTAATTCCCAGTGGTCCTATATACGTGAGGCTTTAATACTAGGGTTTCAACAAAACACCTAGCTTGCTACTATCAACTATCTCTACCCGTAACCTATTGGAAAATTCTTAAGTAATTAGTTAATACTGGTGCGATGTTATATAGATTATGGTTACCTCGAATCTCCAGTGCACACGGTAACGCAGAATCGTTCCCTTCCACTCATTCAAACATCCAGGTTTCTCTTCCCAATGGGGCATCAATAAGTGCACTATACATGAACATAACCCAAAGTGTGTGCTCATATGTGGTTTATTGTTCATGCATTTGTCACAATCAAGAACAATCACAATAATATGATAAATAGGTGGAATATAAAGAATCTCATAAAGCATCAAAAGCTACACATGTGCCAAATATGTCCCAAGCTTAGATACCTAGTCTAAAAAGTATAGATCCATGAAAAATATGGAATTAGATGCCATGGATCTAAGAAAATAAGAAGAAAAGAAAAAGATAAGAGAAAGAGATGAAGAAGGAAGGAGAAGAAGAACTCTCCTCTTCCTTCTCTCTAAACTAGAAAGAAAAAACTAATATGCATTACGACTAGATCTGTTTTACTTAGTTTTTAGTAGAATACTAAGTCTCCTATATATAGTAGTAGGTGATTTTCCCTAAAGATAAGCCCAAAAAAGGCCAAACATAGCAAAACCCTAGTCACCATTGCCCTCTAACCGCTGAACCTTTCTCGAATAAACTTCTCAAATTCGTGAATCATCTGGAACTGAAGTATAGTTTGTTGGATAGAACTCGGAAAGACAAAGATTTGGATATATGGTAGAGGGAAATCAGATGACAATTGAGAGAGTTATAGCCAAAACGGTCAGCTGCCAAGGTTTCAAAGATCGGCACGGATGCCATGGTCCGTGAACATTCAAGCACGGGAGCTAGATCTGGCATGGTCCTGAACATTCATAGCCGCAGCACGCTAGGGTCCGTGAAGCTGGGCTCGTGCCATGGTCCGTGAAGGTTTTCACGGACCACGAGCAGCACCAAGGTGTTTGCTCTAAAGTTTTCATGGACCAGCCTCTTTTTCACGGATCATGAGCAGCGCACGATTTCCAGTTAAAAGTTTTCATAGACCAGCCTCCTCTTCACGGACCGTGAGAAAAAAGGGTATTTGGTCAGAACTCTCATCACGGTCCATGAAGGTTTTCACGGACCAACTCCATACTTAGCCAATTTTTCAACTCTTCCCTTCCATGCTTCACGGCCCAGCTCCATTGTCATAGAATGGCACTGTTGCTTAAGTAAGGCGTACCGTGGGCACTTCACGGGCCGCTACTGCTCCGTGTAGTGCAGGCTGCCACGGTGTTACGGGGTGGGGATTAACGCCCGACCCCAATGCAACCCCATGCCCGCATCGGTGCCAAAATGATGCCACGGTCCCGTGCCGCTCAACGTGTCACTATGAACCGGTTTCCCTCGACCACGTCGCACATGCCGTTGGAGCATCCAATGCCAACCGCCTAACTGCTCACGGCCCGTGATGCCTCCCTCTGCGCCCGTAACGCACTGTGCACAATGCCCGAGCCGTTTGTACCCAACGCCCATGTGCGCAGCGGTCGGTTGCCTTGCCGGCCAGTACCGTTAATGCTGCGTCCTGGCCCAAGAAGACACGTCCCAAGCTTAATGTCCCAGAAGTCTTCTCTTTTGCTTGTAAATATTTGTAATAGCTTAGTTATTAAGTTAGCGTAGCTATTTTGATCAAGGTCCAGGCCTACGTGCCGTTTTAGACTTTGGCCTTATTTTGCCTATGTAGCTGGCACTCGCGATAACGTTTGCACAGCATATATGTGGAGTACTGAGCTACCCACACCCGGTTACCTTATTTTCAATATAGTAAATTTTGAGTGTTTGATCCCCAGTCTTGGGCTCTATATTGTATATTTGGCTTTAATGTGTGAGCCATGCTCCTATTCTAAACTCGTGTGTGTATTTTTCACTGCACACCCAACCACGTTCCTCTAAAGGCCCGGTGTTCTGTGTGCAACTGGGCTGAGTGCGATGCACGTGGGATGAAGGTGGTAGTCGTGAGAGCTAAATACATGGCTAGGCCACACAGTTAGCAACCTTAGTGGGTGACCCATGACAGTTGGTATCAGAGCCCAAACGGCACTTGGGTGCATAGTGAGTGGCCGTCGCTATGTCTATGAAGACAAATCGGTTGGAGACCATTGAAAGGGTTCTCTTTGGTGAGGCACAAGGGTTCAGGAGCCTAGCTGACCAAGTGGATCAGATGGAATCGGATGTTGCTATTATCAGTAGAGACCTCGAAGTGGCCAATGCGAATGTGGCACTTCAAGATGAGGAGATCGCCAAGTTGAGAGAAGCTTTGGCATCTCGCAAGTCAGACATTGCCGAGTTAAGAGGCATCACCAAGAAGCTGGACAGAGATGTGAGCGTACTCTTGCAAGCTGTGCTCACGTACTCTTGCAAGCTGTGGGCAACTTGTCCTAAGGTGGGGGCATTGGCGGTGGTGTCCGTGCTGTGCATAAACTGAAAGTCCCCGAACCTCCAAAATACGGCAGGGCACATGATGCTAGAGAGCTTGATAACTTCTTGTACGATATGAGTCAATACTTTAAGGCGGCCAGGATGGATTCAGAAACTGAGAAAGTCACGGTCGCGACTATGTACTTGGAGAGCTTTGCTATTGTGTGGTGGCGATCCCAAGACATGGAGATTAAGGCAGGACGCCTAGCGATCGACACATGGGATGAACTAAAGCTCAAGATAAGGCAACAGTTCATGCCCACCAACGTGAAGGAACAAGCATCACTTCGTTTAAGGACCTTGGCGCAAATCGGCAGTATTATGGGATACGTGTCGGCATTCCAGAATTGTATGCTAGATTTTCCTGACCATCCGGAGGAGTATAAACTCCATAACTTCAGCTAGGGATTGAAGCCTTGGGTAGGCTCAAGCTAAGGAGGGCTCGTTACACAGACTATAACTCAGCGGTGGCATTCGTTGAAAGTCTAGAAGACTATAATGGCGGAGGATCGCAACTAGTTGATAGGGAAGTGGATGGCTCTACTGTTCCAAGGTGGGTAATGGTGTGGGTGCAGGTTCTCCCAAGGGGGGGGGGGTAACTTTAGACCCAGTCCGAACAACGGAGGTAGCTTCAGGCCCAATTCGGGTGTTGGAAGGAATGGGGCAAGCCCCAGTGTAAGCGCGGCGAGTTCAAGTACGTCCAACCAGAGGTGGAATGGACGAACCGAGAATGCGCGACTGGTGTGTGAAATGTGTAAAGGGAATCATACCCTTTTTTATTGTCCAACAGAGCAGAGGATCACTGCTATGTTGCTTGAGGACTCGAGACAAATCAGGGAGGCACTGAGAGAGGTAGTTCAGGAGTAGTCGACTGAAGAGTCTAGGCCCGAAGAGGAAGTTCCATGCTCTGTGGGGGCATTAAATCTACGGTGTAATCCCATGGTGGGATCAATAGAGCCAGGGCGGTTGGATCCGTTAACGGAGCTTGAGATTGACCTGGTGGTTGCTGCAGTTAGATCCAAGAGAGCTAGAAATTAGTCAAGCACAGCAGGGAAGGCCGCACCTAAGGTTGACAAACCTAAGATTGTCCACGTGGAACCAGTGGGATAGCTAAATGGAGCATTGATGCATATGGACTTGCACGTAAATGGAAAACCCATCCGAGGGATGGTCGATATGAGAGTTAGCCATGTGTATGTCTCCAAAAAAGAGGCATCAAGGTTGGGGCTCACATTGGAGAAAGCTGTGGGCAGAATGAAGGCCGTTAACAGTGTAGCTCAACCTGTACTTGGTGTTGTGAGTCAATGCTCAGTTCAGGTTGGCACTATGAAAGTCACAGCGGATTTCCATGTCGTGAAAATGGACGACTTTGGTTTAGTCCTCGACATGGATTTTCTGATAGATGCACGGATTGTCGTATACCCATATGGCAACTGCCTTTATGTCTTAGGCACCAATCTGTGCACGGTTAAAATGACTGTAAGGATATCATCCGGGGATAAACTCTCGGCTTTGCAGCTCGTCATGTGCTTAAGATAAGATTCCAGTAGAGAGAATAGAAATGAGGGGTCAGGAGGGTCTACACCAGTGATGGGTTTGCCTGATGGATCCAAGGAGTATAGGAAGCGTTCGTCGGTTGCCAAGATGGTCTGGATTGAAAAGATAAGTCTGTCGGCTAGTGCGCCCCATCATACTTCCTATTTCGAGTCGTTCAAGCAAGCTAAACCTTGTAAAACTTGACGGGGAAAGACGAGTCATCATTCACATCAGCAACCCCTTGTTGTCCCACAAGGCCGGAAGCAGAAACGTGAATGGATGATGATACGTACCGGACAGCATCCAGAGTTAGACTTCCTTTGGTTATTGATCAAGGAGTGGGTGCTATAAAATCAAGCCATCTGAAACCAGAATGGAAGAGAAGCCGAAGACCACGGTTACATCAGAGTACACCAGCGCTAGCAAATAAATTAACCCCTTTTCTAAGGCAGAAGTGTACAAGACAAGTGTGGTTAGCGAAGCACCTTGGAGAATTAATGGCTCCGAGGACATTCACAAAATTGAGTGGGGGAGAATGTTACAGGGTGGGGATTAACACCCGACCCCAACGCAACCCCATGCCTGTATCGCTGCCAAAACGATGCCACAGTCCCGTGCCGCTCAACGCATCACTGCAAACCGGTTTCCCTCGACCGCGCCGTGCACGCCCTTGGAGCATCCAGTGCTGACCGCCTAACCGTTCATGGCCTGTGATGCCTCCCTCTGTGCTCGCGACGTGCTGTGCACAATGCCCGAGCCGTCTGTGCCCAACGCCCATGCGCGCAGCGGTCGCCTTGCCGGCCAGCACCGTTAATGCTGCGTCCCGGCCCGAGAAGACACGTCCCAAGCTCCTTATCCGAGAAGTCTTCTTGTTTGCTTGTAAATACTTGTAATAGCTTAGTTATTAAGTTAGCGTAGCTATTTTGATCAAGGTCCAGGCCTACGTGCCGTTTTAGCCTCTGACCTTATTTTGCCTATATAGCTGGCACTCATGATAACGTTTGCACAGCAAATATGTGGAGTACTAAGCTACCTACACCCGGTTGCCTTATTTTAAATATAGTTAATTTTGAGTGTTTGCTCCCCATTCTTGGGCTCTATATTGTATATTTGGCTTTAGTGTGTGAGCCATACTCTTATTCTAAACTCGTGTGTGTATTTTCCGCTGCACACCCGACCACGTTCCTCTAAAGGCCCGATGTGCTGTGTGCAATCGGGCTGAGTGCGATGTACGTGGGATCAAGGTGGTAGTCGTGAGAGCTAAATACATGGCTAGGATGCACGGTTAGCATCCTTAGCGGGCGACCCGTGACACACGGGCCGCTGGTCCTTCATCGGCTGAACTTCATTTTCTTGCCACAAGTGAAGTGTTAGTCTAAATCAGGAATTTTAGTAGTTGATTTTGTAGTACTCGAGAAGAAAAATCCAATGAAACAAGCCTTGAGAGCTATTTCTTCATGGATCATTCTCGGACTAAGGAAACACTCTTCGGATCACAATTCACCATTTTCACCTTTTGTCGTCTTGAACTTCGAAGCCGCCCATCCTTGGCTTCAATCTCCTTCTACCATGCATTGATGCTCGTGGCCTTCATCTACTACCATTCAATGTGAATGGCCTTCAAATCTGTTAAAAGGAAACAGTCTTCGATAGAATGTAATGTATCAAATAGCAATCATTGGCGACCTTTTAAAGGTACTTATAATGAAGACCAAGGAGCCCGTGAACACGATATGTCAATAATCACTAATTAAGTGAACAAAATGTGGGATTTAGAATAGAAAACCAAACATGGTTGTCCAAACCCCTTGTTAAACTCAACTAATGCTGCCAAACTGCCAACTAAAAGTAAATAAAAACTACGTCAAATGCATTGGTTAAAGCATGCATAATTGTGCAGATCAATCTTCCACATCGAATTCGTTACACTGTACTTTTATTTTTTCTTATGGGTCGGGGAGCCTAATATACACCCCCTCACCTTGGTGAATTTTTAATTTTTTAAAAAGTTGGAAATTGCTCTGAGGGCTTTTCGGTGATTCTATTTGTTTTGTGTAATAAATTTATTATCTTGTGTATGTGAATTGGCTAGTTTTATGGAAATATTCAATTCATTATGCTCTCAGTCTATTATATACCTCTTTTGTCCTTCTGTTTTCTTGCAATCAGTTGTTTGTTGCTTTTTGTTTATTTTTTGAGGTTGCAATGGTACTTGTATCAAAGTTGCAGTCTTTTATTTGTATCGTTCAGGTCTTAGTTGCAAAGTTACTCTGAGATTTTTTGGGTGATTTTATGTTTATGGTGTCAACCATTTGTGCATATAATGTTAAAGAAGGCATGTATGTAATGAAGCTCTGTGCAGAATCTGCTTAAATGAAGCTAAAAAACGGCCATGTTCTTGATTATGTGGTTAAGTGTGGATGATGCTTGCGAACTGATTGATGAGCAGAACATTTCTTATGTACAATCCAATTATATGTGTAATAAAATTTGGAAAATTAAATTATAGAGTAGCATTCATGAAAAAAATGTATCAACGTTTGCATCCTCCATCAGTACATCTTCTTAATCAAAATTCACAGTATTTGTTAGATTTGTAGGGTTCATATATAGATTCATATAATCTCCCGGAAATATGAAATATAAAGGGTTGTATGATAGGCTAACATTGCAGAAATGCTTCTTGATCGAAATTACATCTTGATTTCTGCATTTTAATTTCGTGAATTTAATTGAGTTTTCCCTATATCTTCATCACCATTTCAATCATTTTCTTCGACTCTCTCTCTAGACGCCTCCCATCTTTTTAAACCCATGAATTCTATAATGCCAAGAATTATTTCATCACATCAAACTGCTTTTCTTAAAGGTAGAGACATTTCGGATAATGTTATCTATCTGCAGGAAATGGTAAGGTTTTTGAACAAAAAGAAAAGGGATCCTAATTGCATTGTCAAACTCGATCTTCAGAAAGCATTTGATAAGGTGAAGTGGTATTTTCTGTATTCAATTCTTGCTAGATTTGGTTTTTCGGCTAGATTCATCTATATCATCATGAAGAATTTATCCCAGGCATGGTTCTCAATCCTCATAAATGGTAAGCCTGTCGGTTTTTTTCAGTCCTCTAGGGGAATTAAGTAGGGAGACCCCCTCTCCCCTTTTCTCTTTAATATATTTTCTGAGTCTTTCACAAGAAGCTTAGCTTTCATCTTTCAGAATGGTAAGCTATCATACTTTCATCTTCCAGGTAGAATTACTAAATATGGGACTATCGAAATGCAGTCAATCGCCAAAAAGGAAGATTTGATTGAATATCACGGAGTTAAGGAATTTAAGTCAAAATCCGAAATGAAAGTAGATCGATTTTTTTTCATTCCTGAAGAAGTGCATATCTTACCCGTATCTTCTTCCATAATGGTACGGAACAATAGTATCATTGGGGTAGATACACAAATGCCCTTCCAGTTTCTCATTTATCTTATGCTGATGATACAGTGGTTTTCCTAACAGCTGATAATCAAACTTTAATTAGATTTAAAGCTTTTTTAACTAAATTTGAGGAGGTTAGTGGCCAAAGGATAAATTACAGTAAGAGTGATATCTATATAGGAAAGCATGCCTCAGTTAATAGGGTCAACAACATTAGAAGGGTGCCTGGTATGAAAATAGGCAGATTCCCCTTTACATATTTAGGAGTTCCAATTTTCACAGGGATAGCCAAAAAAATTTATTTCCAACCTATAATTGAGCAGATTGAAAATAGAATAGGGGGTTGGAAGAACAGGTGGCTCTCTACGGGGGGGGGGGGGGGGGGAAATTACTTTAATCCAGTCATGTATATACTCCATTCCCCAACATATTTGGTCAGTCTTAAAACCTACTAATGAAGTTATTCTTACCATTGAAAAAAAACTAAGTAGGTTTTTTTGGGGCTCAACTGAGCAGGGATAAAAAAGAACATGGAGAAAGTGGGATTCACTCTGTTATCCCATTAATCAAAATGGTTTAGGTTTTAGATCTATATCCACAATCATAAAGACATGTTCAGTTAAGTTGTGGTGGAAATTCCAAAAGGCTGAGGCCCTATGGTCTTCCCTAGTGGCATCTCTGCCTTTATCCTCTAGAACCTCACCAAACTGGAGGAGAATTTGTGACATTAACAATTGGGCAGAAACAAATTCTAGGGTTATAGTGGGAATTGGGGACTGTAATTTCTGGACTTCTAATTGGTTAGATATAGGCCCGGTTGAGGATTGGTGTGATTCTAACATTGTAAATATCCCTCATACATGCACTGTCTCTGACTTTATCACAAACAAAGCTTCTTTGCTTCAGAAAATTGCTCCATTTCTCCCTCCTCATGCGGTCACTATCTTGCAGGATGCTAAGTTATCTCCACATAGGAAGGATAGACTCATTTGGAAACCAGGTATAAAGGGTGACTTTTCTTTTAAAGCTACCTACCTTCTGCTTAGAAACCAGAGAGGTAATGTCCAATCTGCTCAATACTTGTGGAGTGCAAGAATTGAAAAAAAGGTTTCTGTTTTCATGTGGAAAATGATGAATTCCTTTCTTCCCTTTGATAATGTGTTGCGCAAATTGAGCTTCTCATTGACTTCAAGATGCTGTATGTGCAATAATCATGAGGATTCATTAGATCATTTTTTCAACTCCTGCTCATTTGCTTTTCACATTTGGAAAGTTGTTCATTCATTCATGGGAATTGCTGTAGCTGATTACTCCTCTATTTGGGAGAGACTTTCTTGTTATCTGACTTCCCCTGGCCTGAGTGCCCTTCACTCGGAAATCATAAAATCTGCAGCTGTTATAACTTGTTGGCACTTGTGGAAAATGAGGAATGAAATTATGTATGATTCAACCTCCCCTATAATAGGTTCAGTGATAGCTAACATCAAGGAACAAATTTTTTACATGTTCACTGCTAAACCTGTTTTCATAAGAGCAAAAATTGACAAAGATATTGCTGATCACTCTTTTCTGCCTCTGATCAAGCTTCCACCTAAACCGAAAATACTGAAAATTGCATGGTCTAAGCCAATTAGAGGATATAAGCTAAATGTTGATGCAGCATGGAATGCTCATCTGAACTTGACTGGAATTAGCATGATATTAAGAGATAGTAGAGGCAGTTTTATTGCTACTCACACTAATTTTACTGTTGCTACTTCTCCTCAAGAAGCTGAAATGAAGGCAATAATGTATGCCATACTTAAATATGCTGGTCCCCTGGATAATGTTTGCATAGAATCTGATTGCATGAATGCTGTCTTGTCAGCCTTAGATCCATTACATGCTCCCTGGGAGTTGTTCCAACTTACGGATGACATTAAGCAATCCTTGGGAAATTTTGAACTTACTCATATTCAGAGGCAAGCTAATCTTGTAGCAGATGCTCTAGCAAAGAAAAGTCTCAAAGATGAGACGAGTGAATCCATTCTTTCTTTCCATATGTTGCCTAACCATATTCAGGGGCTGATTAGGCTTGATCAATCAGGGACTCCCTCTTTAAGATTTACACATTGAATGGATGCTACTGATCAAATGAAATGAATTTTGCAGGCACACAGAGGCACATTTGGAGATTCATGGAGGCATACGGATGCACATATGAAGATTCAGGGAGGCACATGGGTGCCCATATGGTCTTACATGTTTTGGTAGATGCTGCCTGGATGAAGGGATGAAGGGATAAGTGGACGACTGAGACGAAGTTGAGGTCTCGAGGTTACATGTTGTTTATAGTCTCTATTCTTTTGATTCTCTTACTTAGAGGATGGATTTTATGCAAATTGAGGATTATCTGACTGATCTGTGTTTCGATATCTCAATTCACTAACAAGTTCGATATTTCCTAAATTTGCTAAAAATCCGCTGCTTAGCTTCTCTCTAACTCTTAGCTACTGTCCATTTTGGAAGCAATAGTGGCTGCTTCATCAGCTTCGGCTCCCCTTTGTAAATCAAACTAAGCCAAGGCTTTTTCTATTTTCAATTTTTCGCGCTTTTACACGGCTTGGGAAGGCCTAATATAATTTCCCCCATCCTCGGATGGTTTTAATGGAAAAAAACCCATGAATTCTAGGACAATGACAAAACTTGCTTCCAAAGAGTTTTGGAAAATAAAATAAAATTATCTATTAGAAACATCTTGGAGAGCCTGTTTGATGATGTTTCACAATTGTTTGTAAAAGTTTTATTTTGCTGTTAAAAAAATCGTTCGACTTAAAGGTTTATCATTCTACAAACAAGCATGCATGATTTTGTGCAAGGAACATGCACATTCTGCCCAAGAATGTTTATAAGAATTTTTTGGAGGTATTCAATTTTATGAAACTCTAATAGGATAAGTTTGAGAAACACGGGCAGGTCAAATTCAAAATAATTGAACTCGTCTAGAAAAAAAAATTCAAATTTCCAAATGAGAATGAGAACTAACACTGACTGCCTATATGGTGGTGTTTCACAAAGTTTACTTGCACTAATGAGGCAGTTCAACTCCTCAAGCTGATGAGCTTTCATGGACTTTCGATGGTGCGGATGAATTGAAGTTACAAGAAACTCTCATCCAATGTTATACCATCATGGACAGGTATTTCACTAGTGCTATTTGAGCCTTATCCACTAGGACATTCATATTTGTAGGTTCTTTCATTCCCTTGTCTCTAACATGACCAAAAACACTGAAGAAATATCTATAGCCAGAAGACATCAAGCTCCACGTAAAAATATTAGCAAATGAACATCCAGAACGTAAACAACAAACAGTTTATTAATCAGAACATATATGTCTCTCTTTACGCGGAAATATAAAAAGATCAAGGATTTGTACAAAACATGCACATACATACACTTGGAGTGTCTGTTTGATCACAAAGTTTTATGAAAGTTTTATTTTGTTGGTAAAAAAATTGATAAACTTAACGGTTTATCATTCTACAAAGAAGCGTGCACGATTTCATGCAAGGAACATGCACATTCTGTACACGGATGTTCATAACATTATTTTCCCAAGTATTCAATTTTATCAAATTCTAATAGGATAAGTTGGAGAAACACAGGAAGATCAAATTCAAAATAAGAGAACTCTTCAAGAAAAAATATCAAATTTCCAAAAGAAGAAGAGAACTAACATCGACTATCCACCATTTTTTGTTTGGGAGCAGCTTTTGCTCATTTAATTGGTAAGGCATAAGTATTGAGTTATGATTTTTCACTTTGTAAAAATAAATTACGTACATGCACGTACATGCATGCACACTAATTACACAAACCGCACAAATAAGTAAGAAACAGACTGAAATAAAATATTTTTTTAACTCAAAGAAAGAACTAAGTAGCATTTTCAATTTAGAAAGTCTGTCAATTAAAAATTATACTAATCATCAACTAATTTTTAATATAGTCATGCACACACTTGGCATTGTTCCTCGTGTATAGCTAATATAGAAATCAACCAAAGGTGGAGGGGCGGTAAAAAAGAAATTGGGGAGGGGGGGATTGAGTATGTGAGGGTAAAAGTTTAGTTAAAATTTGATATGTGACATGTAGATAAATTGAAAATTTGAAAAAAGTATAGATTAATTTTCTGACCTGACTCACTTGCCACATGTTGAAGTTTAACTAGTCCCTCACCCCATATAATCAATTATGCATGGTAGCAATGTTCCGAAGGATAAGGTCTTCGAGCGGGGCGGATATGTGGACTGTTTTATCTATCTTCCACCGTAACCTTTGGTGTGATGACATTGTCAAGGTGTAGCTCCTGGTAGACCTTGGAGAAACAGTTGTGGCCGAGGGGGTGCCTAAGTTGATATTTGTTTAGAATCACGGTCTGGTGTCGCTACCGCTGGTGTTTTGGGGGTGGATCCGGATAAGAGTGTTAGTTGGGGGAATTTTCTTGGTAGGGGTGGGGTAACCATAGCAGCAGTGGTGGTGGCGGCTGCAGCGGCGACCACAATTGTGGTAGGGTTTTATTTATTTTTTAAAAACGGTTTGAAGTCTTGACTCTCTTGAAGATCTGCGATTTTGACACTTACAATGTTAGTGAAGAATATTGTTTTTAATAGAAATTATGAATATCTAATTGTGAAATGTGTTTTTAACCTCCAGGAAATTGTTTGACTTTGCATGAAGCAAAAATTCTTCCATGAAGAGCATGATGGAGTACCCGCATTGCCATGAACCATATTGAGTTCGGTACTGCACAGAAGTATCATTATTCTTACTGGTTTTTTAAGTTAATAAATGATGCTAAAATGGATCTTTAGGAGTGTGAATGAAATACTTTTATGTTCTTGATTTTCCATGTGTAGTCGGGTTCGGGTTCTGTCTTTCTCTTCTCCCTTTGGTACATGCAAGCAAGCCTTTGAATAAAGTAAATTAAATCATTACGTTCTTCAATTATATTACATTAATTTGGTTTCATTTGATTGATTGTAATACTTGGAAAGCATCATATTTTCAATCAAGTTGGTTGGTTTGACACCCCCCGACAATGTGTCCACCGTAAAAACCTCATCCATGCTAGAACGGATAATGATGGGGTACCAATGATCGCTGTGGAAAAATGACACTAGTTAATTAATAAAACAGAGAGGTTAGAAATTTAATTGTTAAACCAGGAATATATGGTTTACATTCTAATGTATGGCACAAGGTAGAACTCAGCTTCTATCTGCATCATTGTGTTCCAGATATCGCAAAAATGCCTTTCGACCTCAACATCGATGTCACTCAAGTTTCCCGTGTTTGAAGGATAGGATTGGATGTGGCCCACATTAATTTCATAGACTTTCTCCCTAAGGATAATTAAAGAATTGAATCTTAAATGATTAAAATACAACTAAGGACGTAAGGTTCAAAAATCACCCCATCTACACATTCATTTGTGCATTATCGATCTAGGTCAACGAGTTATGGTTTCCAAGCTTATTTCCAAACTCGACTCGTACATCTATGCCCACACCATTGTTCCACTTAACTGCAAAGGTCACTGGTTGGTAAATCGAGAAGAACATACAATCCTTTCTCTTGATCATTTCTAGGACAACCGCATTGCAAGCCATGATGTATCTCTCCATAAGGGGGTAGTCTTTCAAGTTTTGCTTGTTGCGAATCTGCGGGGGGAAAGTTATACAAAATTCAATTTTATCAACGTTATTGAAATTGCTGGTCATATGTAAGGAATGTGAATGGTTATGGTATAGTAAAGGACTTGTTGGTGGGGCTTTTTGATGGTTTGTGCTCTTGTTGAAGGTCGGTAATTAGAAGTTGATAGGGATCACTTGCCTGAAGAAGTTCCAGTTACAAGAAATCATTAATATCATTTGTTGAAAGCAATACTTGTAATTGTATTTTGTGGGAAAAGTTAGTGAATTTGTAACAAGAATATACCTCCTGATCGTTAAAAATCATAAAGTCCTCCTCGTCATCGTCCATTTCCATGTTGGCATCATCCTTATCGTTGTCACTTGTTTGCTCTTCTCTATTTTGGCTGCTTCCTCTTGGTTTTTAACTTCCCTCGTTTAGGCGGCATCTACAAGAAGCAGAGTAGAGAAACCAAATTAAACATAGAACAATCAGTATTTCCATCACAACGTACGTCATTGATACAACAAATAGTTGGGCATTATTAAAACATGAACAACAAATATGATGCAATAAGAAGTACACTCACACAACCCTTTCCAACACAAAGTACACCATCCATACTACACGAAGTACGCTATTTATACAACTCGTACAACCAAAACTATAGCTGGAAAATTACACTTACATAGTAAGGCATTGATACAACACAAAGTGGGCCTTTGAAACTACCCGTACAATAACAACACGAACACAAATATGCAACTCAAACCCCAACACAAACCACATCCATCATTCCGTAATGAAGTGTTTACAAAAAGCTGTATATCACAAATGAAGGTCATTCATAACATAGTTGAACACATTTTTAATTCATTTATACCCGCCTAAATCAAAGCTTTTTTTTTTGTTGAGGCATTTTTTCAAACATGATATGAGCATAAAAATAGTAATGATTCCTAACCAAATATTTTATCATAAAACCATTTAAGAGTAAACCTAGATGACTAACTTTGAGGGATGCAACGAAATTGGTGTGCTTGAATCCCTTGAGGTGCAAATTTTCACTCTCCTTGAAAGGGGGTTGTAAGCAATGATGGGTTGTAGAAAATGAACACTTCTTAGAGATTTTATAACAAATGAGAGAGAGTTATGGGGAGTTATGTGGAATAGGATGATGGTTATGATGAGGAGTTATGTAGAATAGGGATTTATGAGGAGTTATGATGGTTAATTTTCATGGAAGTTGAAGGGAGAATAAGATGGGAAGGGGTGGAATGAAAGGAGATCGTGGGGGAGTGACGGTAGGAGTTCATATTTTCGTTATAACCGTCCCCTTACACCGGTATTTTTCAAATTACCGGTGTATATATATGATTATTGAAATCCAATTTTGCCTAAGTACCTAGCACTGGTACGAAATGCCATTGCAAATGAAAAAAATACCGGTGTATATATAGGGAACAAGCAGCTGAGCGCAGCTACTTTAAATAAATTGGAGAGTGACCCAAGAGCAAAGTTGGTTTTTTTTTCTAAGTAGCTAGTAGCACCGGTATATATACCGGTGCAAATATAAAATTGCCAATGTAAATACTTAAATGAAGTAGCTGCCCAAGGCTACTTTAAATCTCTTTTTTTAAAATGCCATGGAACCCGAGAGCAGTTTTTAAAATTTTTGACTAAGTACCTAGCACCAATACTTGAACCGGTTCTTTTGTAAAAAAAATACCAGTGTAAAACTTTCCGCACTATCAAAACTATGAAATTTAAAATTTTAATTATCCCGCCAAAATTTTCAAATAATACATCGGTATTTGCAATCTTTTTATCGGTGTATGCCAGTACATGTTGCCTATTTTACATTTTTAGAATTTTTCAGTTACCTCGCCCATGTTGTATTTGGGACCTCTAAAAGGACAAATTGATGAATTCATGATATAATTAAACATGCGATTAGTTGTTTTAACCTTATTTAGACAATCCCGACCCTCAAAACATTAAAATAATATGTATTTTAATGTTATGTAAAAATTACACTATGACCCCAAACATTTACATCCACCCCGCCGACTAGTTATCTGCGACCGAGTGGGACTTTGTTATACACCATACTACATAAGTCGAATGATTGAACTTTGAGAGTTAATATGACTCTAAAAATTGTTGATCTTTGTTTCTTGTATTCAGGTTTTCAATATGTGCGATACGATAGTTTCCATAACTCTAAAAAGGACAAAATTAAATATTCTAGCTTTATATCTAATTTGTAAAATATTTTTGTTTCAGTGGTAAAAATTCCAAAGCGCTAGTACATGTTCTAGAGTAAGTTGTAATGGTTTTCTTTGAAGTTACAGTATGCAATCCAAATATCTCACGACCTTACTTTAGTTCCCAAACCCGACCATTTTCTCACTCATGAAACTTGGTAATACATCGGGGATGCTTGGAGTACCATCCAGTTCAAGCGAATTTCAATTTTGAGGTATGAATAAACTTTTTACTTTTTGCACTTCAGTCCCTCCAAGAATCTTGGAAGTGTCAAAATATGAAATTGGCGGTACTAAAATGAAATTCAATTCAAGATGATCATGACCATGCGTTTACACCCCGAAGGGGTGTAAGGGATGACCTCAAAACTCAATATTGATTGGTTGAACCATATTCCCAAGAATTGCACTATGGCCCCAAAATTAAATACGACAACATACATACCTCTCAATTATACAATTTTTGTTATTCTAACAAAATGTGTCATATAATGAATGTTACATTCATGGTGTGACATCTGTAGAAGCGCTACTATACGTTCTAGAGTTAATTTGTGTGTTTGTAGTGTAATTTTACACTAAAAACCAATGTTTTCCAAATTACACCATATACCCCTAAAAAATAAACTAAATATTATAAGTAATAAAGTGGTCCCTAGCATGAAAATTTAGATTAATTTATCAGGAATAGTGTAACATGAAAACTAAATACATTGTTATGAAAATTCATAGGTTTATCGACTAATACATCTATTTCACAAACAGTAATAAGAAAATGGTTCCACTTCATCATTTTCTGTTGTTTCATCCCCATTGCGGGTACTTGTGCTAACATCCACGTCATCCTCATCGTATTTGCAGAGGTAGGGAAATCTCCAACGGCATCCACTGCATCTGGGAATTGATAGCTAAAAACCTTAGCCATGTGGTTGCACCATGATCTCTGGTACATGAATTCTTCAAGAAAGTTTTGTACACCGACCTATAAGGCAGCAACTATGGATTCGAGGGAAGAGACTACTGTTTGAGCCGCTTGTTTGTAAAAAAGCATCGACACAAATCTTACCCATTGGTTTCCCATAAATTTCGTGGGGACGGTGAGTGACCCCCGCTCTCAAACACAGGGACGAGATTAGGCTACAGAAACCATTAAACCCCGTATTATTCCATTCAGCCCTCATAAAGTTCACAATTCGCCTGCTGAAATTCCATCGAAGTTTCTTTTTTATTTTATACAAGTAGGTGAGCCTATGTTTGTTGACTTCCATGTTAAATATTACTCGCTCTATTCTAGACGCCACGAAATGATACCATCCATTCATTTCTGTAGTCAGTGCCTTCTTGGGAATTTTGCTCCACCCAGGCTTAACCAATTCATCAACATTGGTACCTTCCCTAGTAACTGTCCTAGCAATCTCCTGCCCCAATGGATATTTCATGTAGTGGCAACCCTCACCATCATCCTCGTGGTTTGGAACATTAGGAAACCCGACTTCTAGTGTGAGAGACACAATTTTGCCTCTACAGTGCACCTCATTGAGGGTTGGACCGCACCTCAATTTTGCATGGAACTCAGTTATGATACTAAGGTTGAATGCGAGCAGAGTCTTGTATAATTTTTCCCACCCAAGAATGCAGATTTTTTCTTAGAATGGAGGAGATGCCTCTATTCCTCTCTCAGGGTGATGACGACGTACTTTTCTTGTCTCGTGTACGACTCCTGCCTCCTCGGACACGAAGGTACCATTCGTGTATGTTTGCATCAATACAATTGGCTGAGATGAAGAGGATGCATGGCATGTCCTCTTCAAAGTTGGTTTGGGTCCCATTTCCTAAAAAAAATATTTAAGCATTTAATCAAACACCTTACATGTGACCCAAATGATAATTGAACAATCACATATATGCTTGAACAAGACATTCCAAATGAATGTTACGATTACATTAAACAAAGTCGAGGTGATTCACCTTTTTGTATCGGCTCCATCATTGCTTAGTAGTTGGATCTTTGTGGGTATTTCTTGAGAGAGTGAATTAGGTTATGCTTTTAGATGTTCAAAATGTGCTGTTCTATACTAAAAATTGGCTTTAAAGGCCCTAGACATTGCTTACACGGGTATTTTTGTCTATATACCGGTGCATATGATTGATTACAATAGTTGCTTCTAACTGCTTTATATGGGCATTTAGTTTTGTTGGACCTGAGAGAAAAAAAAATTGGCTAAGTACTTAGCACCGGTACATATACCGGTGTATACCTGTTAGTAAAGCACCAACATTAGACTGCTTTAAATGCATGTTTGATTTAATTTTTGTACCCAGGAGGAAGTTGCTATCTTTTGGCAAGTACCTACCACCGGTACTCATACCGGTGTAAATATGATGTATACATGTGTACGTATTCTAGCAAATCATCTGCGGTAGAATGCTTTAAATTCCTATTTCATAATATTTTGTAGACCCGAGAGTAAATGAATTTTTTTTTCGAAGTATCTAGCACCGGTATAATTACCGGTGTAATTGATACATGTACCAGTGTACATTTGATAAAAAAGCGGTTGTGTTGGATTGCTTTAAATGATTCTTTCCTTAATTCTTTTGACCCCAAATAACAATCTCATTTTTATTCTAAGTACCTAGCACCGGTATAAATATCAGTGAAAATATACAAATTACCGGTGCCTTTGTATGAAACAGAGACTGCCACGTGGATTCACAACAAAACAGCAGGATATTTGTCTCTTTTGCTAGCCTGCCACATGGATTCAGATTCAATATAAACACCACTTTTTTGTGCTTTGCTCTTCTCATCCTTCTCCAATGTTAAGAAACTAAATCCATTAATGTCATTACCTTGGTATCGTCTGTCGATGTAGTTCAATGTCCTGACAAATGCATGTAGCTTGTTGGGCATGCCATTCACATTGCAACGCTTGTAAAACCAGTTCACAAAACTATAAGAATGCTTCACCTGTATTTTATTTGACAACCAGTCTAGATGAATCTCATCCAACATGGACACATGCTCTTGAATGTATATTCTGGTCTTGCTACTATTCCGTAAAACATATAGGTGAACTGTTATCAACTTGGTATTCAAGGGTGTATGAAGCTTACCCTTAGACCATGGAATCCCATTCTTTGTGCTGCAGTGTGGTCCCCCAAAACTCTAACCGCTCTTTTTCCAACCAAGTTGGAAGTACACTACTCGATTATCTTCTCAGTGATGTACTTCTGAACAATCGAGGCATTCAGCCGACTACGATTGCGAACATAACCCTTGAAAATACCCATGCGACGATCAAATGGGTACATTCAATGCATCCCAATAGGACCGCATATACGTATTTCCCTTACCAAGTGTATCACAAGGTGGACCATGATGTCAAAGAATGACGGTAGAAAGTACTTCTCAAAATTACATAAAACTACAACAACCTCTCATTCCAGTTCATCCAGTTGTTTCTTGCTTATATTCTTCCCGCAGATCAAGTTGAAGAAGAAACACATGTGGATAATCGAAAATATAACTTCTTCTTCCAAACAACCGTAGATCGCAACGAGCAAAAGTTGTTGCATAAGGACATAGCAATCTTGGGATTTCAAAGCATTAAGTCGCAATTGATCATTGACAAAGCGAATAACATTAGAAGAGTAGCCGAATGGTACCTTCATGCCTTGAATGCTCTCACACACCGATCTTCTCTCAGCAACTGACAAATTATAAGGAGTGAGAGGCAGGTACGTTTGCTTCCCTCGAATATCCGGTGCTAGATCCAACCGATTACTAAACTCCACCAAATCCCTCCTCGCATTTAAGCTATCCTTACTCTTCCCGTGAATGTTAAGTAGCATGTCAATTATACTCTCACAAACATTCTTTTCAATATGCATGGCATCCAAACAATGTCGAACCTCCATATTCTCCTAGTAAGGCAAATCAAAGAAAATTGGTCTTTTCTTCCACGGTCCCTCTACCACCCCACCGACCTTAGATAACTTCTTACCAAGTATGACATTCAACTTCTTCACCTTGTTGTCAATGACCACACCGGTCAATGGTTTAGGTGCTTTTCTCCTCCTTCCCACCACTAAATGCCACGGTGTTTTCTCCAAACTTGTGATTCAACGGGAGAAATTTCCGGTGACCCAAATAAACAGTCTCCCAAAAAATTTTTCAACTGGTGGAAATCGGTCCTATCCTCGCAAATGGGACAAGCCTTATGGCCCTTCACTACATAACGTGAAAGGTTACCATATGCCGGAAAATCATTTATGGTACAAAAAAGCATGGCGTTCAAGGTAAAATCCTTTCCACAAAAACCATAAAACACTAAAGCACCCTCGGACCACAAAACTTTCAAATCTTCTATCAAAGGGCCAAGATAAGTGTCAATGTCATTTCCAGGTTGTTTTGGCCCTGAAATCAAGATAGGCATCAACACATATTTCCCCTTCATGCACAAGTACAGGGGGGATTGTTAATGGCAAGTATAATTGGCCATGAATTGTGTTTCGAGGACATATTACCAAACAGGTTTATACCGGAGAACATGCTTACACCTCTCAATGGCACTATACAACTATACTTATGAATAAATGTGACACAATCAAAATTCCACACAATTTACATTCAAATCATGCAAGATCAATAGTGCACCATATATACCATTCAACAATATAATTAGCACATTCAAAATATGTCGTGCAATATGACAATCAATTGCCATGACATTAACTACCACAACCTTGAAAACACATCACAAACTAATATCAACAATTCTACCCAAATCACCCTCACATGATCAAACATACAAGATATATATGTCTACAAACCAAAATCAACACAATCCATCATTAATAACAATCAACACATTAAAAAAATGGTACCATTTTGGGTCTTCATATTAGAGCATTCAATGCTTTCATCCACCCAAAAAAAACCATTAATGAACTTTAATTCACCAATCCCACATTTTTACCCACCAAAAAAAAGGTGGTAGATAAGTATTAAATGCTAATCTTACACCGGTATTTAGGTCCTATACTGGTGCAAATGTAATTTTGTAATAAAATATTTAAAGTTTTAACACTGGTAAAACATCTTACACCTATAAAATACCTCAAATACTGGTGAAATTGTGTAATTAAAATCAAACAGTTCTACACTTACACCAGTTTTTTGTTCTCCATTCACTACCGGTGCTCATATTAATATCCTTCCCGCTTTTTTCATAACATGGGCACCAGTAAAAAAAACTAGTGCGTGAATCATATTTTTGGCGCCTTTTTCATAAAATAAATCAAGACATCTACAACAGTATTTAATATTCCGATGCTACTTCACCACCAATTGCACGGTATAAAATATAGCGGCGCACTTGTTATCAACAACGCCGATTACATACACCGGTATCTCGGATACCGGTGCTAGTTCTTTATTTTTTTCCCATTGTTTTAGATCACTTACGCCGGTTTATGCACCGGTATAAAGTATACCGGTGTCTTTGTTATCTAAGGCACTTTTATGTTGACAACCACATGGCTTACCAATGCAATTGTTGTAACTTACACCAGTCTTCCATCCTGTGAATATTTTACCGATGCCCATGTACCTATTTTCCGGTAGTGCTACGTCGTACCATTGATCGGTGAGTCGGAGACCATATGATGTGAGTATAATTTATATCTTGGAAATATAGATTACTAAGAATTTATTAAAATCTTACTTGATTTTAAATACACAATTTTTAACAATTGAAAATCATCAATGCTGACAATAATTATATTAGATGTGTATGCATTTGAATATAGCTTGTGCATGTTTTGTGCTGCTACTAGTCATTCTGCACAGTCTCTAATATAATTACCCTTTTAAACTCATAAAAATAACCTCCAAAAGTCAAATGAAAAAGTCCATCAGAAAAAAGAACAAACAAGGTAACTTGGCGTTAATATAAAAGATATCTTAAATCCGGAATAAGGGATAATAAACATTAAATTTAGATTTCATCTGCTTGCAACATCAGCCAAGTGAAACCCCTATAAATGCCTTCTTCCTCCGGCGATACTGACGCACAACAACTCAACCACAAAATGGCGTCGATGCTTGGATCAGCCGTCTTTCTGAGCTCACATCCACCATAAAAATGACAGTGTTGTGATACATACTCATACATAATTAAAAATGAGATCACATCTGTTGGTATGCCTTGAATACTGTAATAGCCGCTTCTGCGACGCTGGCCTGGAATACAACTACATCTACAATTATGATAAGAATATAATTCCAATTCCAATTTGGACTGATGTTAATTTGGGCCGAATTGTGTTTTGTTCCAATCCCAGTTTGTTAGGGTTTAGTTGAGACAATATATAAAGTGTCTCTCTTCTCTCTGTAAACATTAATTCTGTTCTGCACTTAGATAGGTAGAAATCTGGCCAATTTCTTGGCGTCTGTAACCTGCTACCTATTATAGTGAATCCGTCTCCCGTGGATGTAGCCAAATTGGTGAACCACGTAAATCTTGTGTCTTGTTATTTTCGTTCATATTTTCTGTTCTTTCTCCATTCCGCACAACAAACTGGTATCAGAGCGATTTCTTTTTCCGGCGATATCCGTAGTGGGTATATCGGATTCTGGGCTCATCAGATCGGGGCTGATCGGGGAGAAAGATGTCTGGGTTGAACGTGAAGATCGACAAGTTTACCGGGAGAAACAGTTTCAGTTTATGGCAGATCAAGATGCGAGCTTTGCTGAAACAGCAAGGTTTGTGGACTCCGCTGACGAAGGATTTCGCGAGCAGTTCTGGCGATGTTGTGAGTCTGGAAGAAAAGGCACACTCGACGATTATGTTGTGTCTCGCGGACGAAATCATCACCGAGGTCTCAGATCAGGAGACTGCTGCACAACTGTGGCTGAAGTTGGAGAGGTTGTATATGACGAAATCTCTAACCAACAAGTTGCTTCTGAAACAACGCCTCTTCGGTCTCCGAATGCAGGAAGGTACGCAACTCAGAGACCATCTAGAGCAATTGAATACTTTGTTATTAGAATTGCGAAATATAGATGTGAAAATTGAAGATGAAGATGCTGCTTTGATTTTGCTAGTTTCTTTACCACTTTCGTATCAGAATTTTGTTCAGTCATTTATTGTTGGTAAAGATTCTGTGTCTCTGGAGGAAGTAAGATCCTCTCTCCATGGTAGAGAGTTGCGACATAAGGCAAACAGTGCAGGTATAGAAAGTCAGGCCACTGGCTTGTTTGCTAGTGACGGAAACACAAAAGGCAAGGAAACCGGCAATAAGAAGAAGGGCAAGAAGTCATCTTCAAAGGGTCCTAAGGCCAATGATGTTTGTAACTACTGTAAGGAGAAGGGGCATTGGAAAAAGAAGTGTCCAAAGAAGGCTAGTAAATCTGGGAGTACATCTGGTACTGCTGCTGTGGCTGAAGAGGATTTCAGTTATGAAGATGATTTTGCTCTAGCTGTTACTGGGCAAAATAATCATTCTAATGCGTGGTTTCTTGATTCTGGGGCATCCTACCATATATGCCCAAGGAGAGATTATTTCTCAACTTATGAGCAAGCTGAGGGCATTATTACTACAGCAAATGGTGTTGCGTGCAAGGTAGTTGGGATTGGTTCGATCAAGATCAGGACGCATGATGGCAGTTTCTGTACTTTGAACGATGTCAGGCATGTTCCATCGATGACAAAGAATCTGATTTCTCTTCCTACGTTGGATAGAAAGGGTTTTGTCTACTCAGGGAGTGATGGAGTTCTGTGTGTCTGCAAATGTTCTAGGCTGGTTCTGAAAGGTGTTCTGCATGGTACTTTGTATTTTCTACAAGGTTCCACGGTTATGGATTCTGTTAATGTTGCATCTTCGGAGGTTCACCAGGATGATATGACTAAGTTATGGCATATGAGGCTTGGTCACATGGGTGAAAGAGGGATGCAGATTCTGTCGAAGTATGATCTTCTTGGTGGCCACAAGATCAAGAGCTTGGACTTCTGTGAGCATTGCATTTTTGGGAAGCATCACCGCAGCAAGTTTCCTAAGGCGATTCATAGAACAAAGGGCACATTAGATTACATCCATTCTGATTGTTGGGGACCTTCCCGAGTTGAGTCACTGGGAGGTCACAGGTACTTTGTTTCTCTGATTGATGATTACTCAAGGATGACTTGGGTTATCATGATGAAACATAAGAGTGAAGCTTTCTCGAAGTTCAAGGAGTGGAAAGCTTTGGTGGAGAATCAGACCGGGAAGAAGATCAAGAGGCTTCGAACTGATAATGGGCTGGAATTCTACTCGTCTGAGTTTGATCAGTTTTGTAAGGATGAAGGGATTGCTCGTCATCATACAGTCAGGAATACGCCACAGCAGAATGGCGTAGCTGAGCGGATGAATCAGACATTGCTGGCGAGAACGAGGTGCATGCTCTCTAATGCTGGTTTGGAAACGAGATTCTGGGCAGAGGCGGTGAGTATAGCTTGTTACCTGATCAACCGCGGGCCTCACACGGGTATAGAGTGCAAAATACCTATGGAGTTGTGGTCAGGTAAAGTTGTTGATTACTCCAAGTTAAAAGGTTTTGGTTGTACATCTTATTATCATGTTAGTGATGGTAAGTTAGAGCCCCGAGCTAAGAAGGGTGTCTTTGTGGGTTATGGAGATGGAGTTAAAGGCTCCAGGATATGGTCTCCGTCTGAGAAGAAGGTTATTCTGAGCAGGGACGTTGTCTTTGATGAAAATTCTTTTCTTAGATCTATGGTGAAGCCCACAGTTGTGCCAGAAACTAGTGGAGTTGATAAACAGGTGGAGCTTGAAGTCACTCAAGGTGAAAATAGATTGGAACAATTTGAGGTGAATCAAGAGCCACAGACAGAATCTGAGATACCGGAATCTCCACCACCAGATCCCCAACCATCAGGAGCTACAGTCCGTAGTTTAGCTCAGGACCGACCCAGGAGGGTTGGAGTTGGGGCGCCCAAGAGATATGGGTTTGAGGATATGGTGGGTTATGCACTACAGGTTGTTGAGGAGGTGGATACTCATGAGCCATCCACCTACAGATAAGCTGTTTTAGGTACTGATGCTGACAAATGGCTTGTTGCAATGGGAGACGAGATGGAGTCTCTTCAGAAGAATCAGACATGGGATTTGGTTCAACAGCCTCAAGGGAGAAAGGTTATCACTTGCAAATGGGTTTTCAAGAAAAAGGAAGGGATATCACCTACAGAGGGAGTCAAGTACAAGGCTAGAGTTGTTGCTAGAGGTTTCAGTCAGAGAGAGGGAGTAGATTACAATGAGATTTTCTCACCAGTGGTCAGACACACTTCCATCAGGGTGTTGCTAGTTATAGTGACACATCGGGATTTGGAGCTTGAACAACTTGATGTGAAGACCGCTTTTCTACATGGAGAGTTGGAGGAAGAGATATACATGACTCAGCCAGATGGTTTCCAAGTTCCTGGAAAGGAAAAATATGTTTGCAAGTTGAAGAAGTCCTTATATGGGCTTAAGCAGTCTCCGAGGCAGTGGTACAAGAAGTTTGACAGTTACATGCTTCAGCTGGGATATACGAGGTGTGCTTATGACTGTTGTGTCTACTACAGCAGGTTGAGAGATGGGTCGTTCATCTATCTGGTGCTTTATGTAGATGACATGCTGGTAGCCGCAAAGAGTAAGCACGAGATTCAGAAGTTGAAAGGACTTCTTAGTGCTGAGTTTGAGATGAAGGATCTGGGTGCAGCTCGGAAGATACTAGGAATGGAGATTCTTAGGGATCGAAGTCACCGGAAGCTTTTCTTGTCACAGAAAGGCTACATTCAGAAAGTGTTGGCTAGGTTTGGCATGTCTACAGCCAAGCCTATAGACACTCCTAGTGCTGCAAATATTCATCTCACCACTATGTTTGCTCCTCAGTCAGACGAGGAGAAGGAGTATATGTCTCGGGTTCCTTATGCCAGCGCAGTGGGGAGCTTGATGTATGCTATGGTTTGCACGAGGCCAGATTTAGCACAGGCAGTCAGTGTTGTGAGTAGGTTCATGGGGCAACCGGGAAAGGAACATTGGCAAGCTGTGAAGAGGATTTTCAGGTATCTTAGAGGTACGTCTGATGTGGGTCTCATTTATGGAGGTGATACCGAGTGCTTAGTTACAGGCTACTCTGATTCTGATTATGCTGGTGATGTTGACACGAGGAGATCGATGACTGGTTATGTATTCACTTTGGGAGGTTCTGTGGTTAGTTGGAAGGCGACTTTGCAACCTACAGTGACATTGTCTACTACGGAAGCAGAGTACATGGCTCTGACAGAGGCTGCAAAGGAGGGAATATGGATGAAAGGGCTAGTTAGTGATCTTGGTCTACATCATGATCAGGCTACTGTGTACTGTGACAGTTTGAGTGCAATCTGCCTAGCCAAGGATCAGGTCCATCATGAGAGGACCAAGCATATTGATGTCAGATATCATTTCCTGAGTGAGAGGAGAATCAGGGTGAAGAAAGTGGGAACTGCTGACAACCCCGCTGATATGTTCACCAAACCTGTTCCACATAGCAAGTTTCAACATTGTTTGGACTTGCTGAACATCAGAGCTGATTAGGTGCTCTATGGGCAGTCCCGGGAGTGGAGGGCGAAGTCTACTCGTCTGGCACTGTAATGGTGCATCTGGAGTTTTCTACTTTGAGGATTCAAGTCAAGGTGGAGATTTGTTGGTATGCCCTGAATACTGTAATAGCCGCTTCTGCGACCCTGGCCTGGAATACAACTACATCTACAATTATGATAAGAATATAATTCCAATTCCAATTTGGACTGATGTTGATTTGGGCCGAATTGTGTTTTGTTCCAATCCCAGTTTGTTAGGGTTTAGTGGAGACAATATATAAAGTGTCTCTCTTCTCTCTATAAACATTAATTCTGTTCTGCACTTAGATAGGTAGAAATTTGGCCAATTTCTTGGCGTCTGTAACCTGCTACCTATTATAGTGAATCCGTCTCCCGTGGATGTAGCCAAATTGGTGAACCACGTAAATCTTGTGTCTTGTTATTTTCGTTCATATTTTCTGTTCTTTCTCCATTCCGCACAGCAACATCAAAGCACAAAATTTGATAAGTATCACATGAATGTAAATGATGTAGATACAAGAACGAAGTGATCAAAATAATGGTCGAGGGATTAATGATATGGTTCATGTTGGATTTTTTTATAGTTACGTTTGATATAGATTTATTTTTTCAATGGAATAGTTCTTTCTCGGTATATTCACACAAGTACCCACGAAGACGCACGATATGCACACTGCCACTCTTAAATCTTCAGTTTGATCTTGTTAACTAATGAACTTTATTTGACTGAAAAATGAGTTTTGACTTTATTATCTAATTATGAAAATGCTCCTATCTTTTCATTATCTAGAAAATCCAATCCTTCATAATGTTAAGATACCTAATTACAAGAAGTCAAAAAACTCTAATATACAATAATAGTTACTGCGTGTCTGCCGAACCTTTTTTTTAACGTAAGTTGTAACTATACATTCAGTAAATAATATATCCAAAATATCACACATTTGCCTTTTAGTTAAAATTTTATTAGATATTCTAGCGTTACACAATCCTCTATTTTCATAGTGAACGATAATGTTTTTCTTTTTTTACATCTGCAAACCAGTTCCTTATCTTCGATAAACTATTATCTTATTTGGATATATTTCCTTACACTAACCTCCTTTGACGAAGGCCAAATATCCAATCAAATCATACTCATAAAATATTTTTGTCATGCTTATGGGTGGTATCAAAAGTTTTCCAAACCTACATACATGTTTATCCCAACTTAATTTATCCACACCCCTAACCTGCACCATTTTTATTCAAAATCGACAACAAAAATGCAAACATTAGTATATTAGTCGCTCTTTTGTAGTCACGCATGCACGCCTGAAGACGCACGACATGCGCACCTCCAATCCAAGTATTGGTATATGCATTGTTACCTTAAACATATTGAAGAGGTGCATCTTCAATCTCCGTATCTTGGCCGTACAAAGCATCTCCAACTTTACTGCTTCTTCGCTTATGTATATATGGATTCTCAATTTTTAAATGTTTAGCTTGAAGTTTAAAATGCTAAAGGCTAGTCTTGGTATGTACAATCCCATAAACATACTAGCTTTTTGTCTACGGGGATCCTTAAATAATTCCTATCATGTATAAATAAAAAAAGAGTTGCTGCTGCTGATGATGATTCGGAGAGTCCCATAAAGCCATCTTCTGTTATCCAAGCCATTGAGAAGTAGTTGCAAGTTTCACCGACTCCTCCAATCTTCAAAGAAAGCAATGCATCTGAAGAGGAAGATTCAATTATGGTGACAATTTGTGCAACTTCTATTAGGACAGTTGAAGGTTATGCTACTAGAATTTGCTCGTGTGACGAAAGAGAGAAGCAGCAGTGTAAATCTCTCGGCTCCATGGATATTTTCTTAGGAATCGATCGCAGAATAAGTCCTGAAAGTGTTTCCAGAAAAAAAACCAGAAGTGCAATAAATATATTAATAATAAAATGAAAAAATGCGTGGAGAGTTTAAGAAGGGACAAAGAAGTAATCCTTTCATCCAAGCCAGACTTGCACATAATATTTTTTTCACGGTCTCCAATAAACATGTTTAGCTGTAAATATATGTAACTATGTATAATAACCGCACATAAAAAAAGTTAATATTTGGAAACTACACATTATGATGAATCTAAAAAGTTTCATATAATAATACTATTGTTTATACATGGTTTGGTTGGGACAAATGAAGTACTTAGGTTTAATTTTTTTCCCCATCCGTCACAATCCCAACAACGTAAGTACAGTTGGTCTTCAAGGGTAAATGTTTTGGTTGCATCCATGAATAAAAAGAAGCTCCACAAAAATTCTCTATATAAACAAACTTGTTGCAGAAAACTCTCACTCACCCATTCAATTTCAATTCCATGTTTCAGTGTATGATGGGCGGCCAGAGGATGAGAAACTTGGATCTAAACGTGGAGCCCGACGTTTTAAGAGAGGCTGCCTCCAAGACCAACTTGATGGTTGCTGCTACATCAGTGACCTCGTACAGCAACAAGAGCAGTAGCCGATGGCATCGATGCCTGGCTCAGCCACCATACCGAGCTCACATCTACCGTATCTCCTGCAAAGATGGCAGTATTTTGATACATACACGTACATATATACAGAATAAAAAAAGTGACCACATCAAAGTACAAAATTTGAAAAGTATCACATGAATGTAAATGATGCAGATACAAGAATGAAGCGATAACAATATTGTTCAAAAGATTAATGAGGTGGTTCGTGTTGAATTTTTTATAGTTATGTTTGATATAGATTTTCTTAAAATTCCAATATAATAGTGTTCACTTGATATATGGACACATGCACCCACGAAGATGCTCGGCATGCGCACTCCCGCTCTCAAAATTTGAACTTGTTATTGTTAACTAATGAACTTTATTTGATTAAAAAATAAATTGTAACTTTATTCTCTAAAATTGAAAATCCTAAAGGTTGGTCTCGCTATGTTCATACTAGCCTTATGAAAGAAAAAAAACTGGTGTTGCTGATGATGATTCGAGAGCCTCAAAAAGCCATCTTCTGGTATCTAAGCCATTGAGAAGGAATTGCAAGTTTCACCGACTCCTCAAATATTCAAAGAAATCAAGGCATTAGAGAAGAAATATTCAATTATGGTGGCAATTTGTGCATCTCCTATTAAGAAAACGGAAGGTTATACTACTGGAATTCACTCGTGTGGCTAAAGAGCGAAGATGAAGCTAGCTATTTGATGAAACGTCAAATGCATGTATTTTCCAAAGCATTTTACATCTTGGTGTGTCGTTTTACACCAAAAATAAATCAAACTCTAAGTTGAATTTTCAATTCAGGATTCTGTGGTCGGTATGGGCATACCGACCAGTATAGCTGCGAGCAGGTTCGTTTCCCAAGAGATTGGCGAGACTTTTTCTTTAATCTTTAATCTGCAAATTTGTAACCAAAAGAACCAGATGAGGGTTGTGAATAAGAGAAACTAAAAATCGAGTAAAAACAGGAATGAGAAATTGTTACAGATTGCAAAATAATTCAACTATGATGAGAAGATTCCGGTTTCGATCAATTCCATACTGGCTTTCTATCTCGATCCTTGATGCAAAGATGACTTTAAATGCATGCACACAAATTGGTTATAGTTGCAAGCAACCAATCTTTCCTTACCTTGTCGATAATCAGGAGGACGTCTCACCAACTATTTCTCTAACTAACATATAACCTAAGAGACGCTCTATAGATTTAATATGCTAGCAGCATTAAGAATGAGAAAGACCCAATTCATAACCAACAAACTCGGACGCCGGATTGTTAAATTAAGACTGTTGTTCCCTACCACTGATTGAACTGAAATCACAATTACGGATGATTGGTTCAATTGGCATTAAATTAACTAACATGCTATCAAATATTGCGCACTACTCAATAACATGAAAGCAATCATAAACATTATAATCAAGAACAACAGATGCTAGCATGCAATCAAAGTATTAAAACTAATTGGATCTCACGAGAATCGACGCCAGTACTTCCTTGATCTTTACCGGAAAAGAAGAATTTAGCTAGAATACATAATTGAATTAACAATCAAAAGCATAAAAATAAATGATGAAAATTGTCTGAATAAAATACTGGAAAAACCCAAATCGCAAAATACTGTCTGCGCAAATGGACTGTCGTACGCAATTCTGTCTCTGTCCTCCCTTGGCCGTACGCTATGCGTATAATATATCCAAGTCTCCAAAAATATTACTACAACCAAAAGATAGATAAGGAATAAAATATGTCTTTCCTTATCTAATTAGAACTCTAAAAGGTAATCCCAATATTCTCTCCTAACAATTAGGAGTCTTCAAATCAATCTGATTCTTCTCCAACTACATTTGTAATTGCCATAATTCAGCACCAAATATCTCCATTATTATTTCCTCTTCCATCTCCAAGCACAAATGACCATAAACTGCATCAACTTGCCAATTCAGCATCTAAAGCTTTAAACTGCAAGAACATTACGAATAACATAAATATCCAAGCATTTAATAAATCATTTAACTCAATAATCAGCCCAAAATATATGGTAAAATCAACCCCATCAAAATACCCCACACTTAGATAATGCTAGCCCTCGAGCATATGCAAATGCAAAACATAATTGTAAACGTGAGACTCAAATTAAAACACTACAGCAGCCCTCAAATCAAAAACCGTCATAGTAGAGTCAAAACACAATCAGCCATCATACCACAAACCATTCCCCTTTGCTTATAAAATCACATCATCCTCACATTCTAGTCAAAACATGCAATAAAATCCAGCCTCACCAAGATCACTCAATATCTCTCAAATTCATAATCAGGTCATTCACACAAATCATATTCAATACTCATCACAACAGGTTTGTATATACCACTATCTCCACCGTAGTAATTGAACACTTGAGTGCAAATCAATGAGGTCTTTATCAAGGTTGTAACGGGGCTAGGGTCAGAGAGGTAGGATAAAGGGAATACGAGGCTAAAAATCTGAGAATATGCAAGCAATCCATTATCACCTCATGCTCCTCTATTTTCATACTTCGAATGAATATGAAACATTAAAACACAACGAAGTATAATCACCACCACCAAGCACTAAACCATACCCTTATTGCTACCAAAAATTTTCAGCCCAATATGCTACTGACCAGATTGTTTTTTCTTTTTTTTTTCAGAACTGATTTTTTCTTTCTTCTTTTCTTTTCTTTTTTTTCTCTTTTTTTTCTTTTTTTTTCAACTTTTTTTTTTCTGGACAGCAGCACTTACAAGCATTTTCTGGGCATACAAGATCAATAATATCATGCAAAAACTATACATGCACCTTCCAAATGAATATAAGTCCAAAATACTCTATGCTCCACATGTATTAGCACAAAATCTCAACCATATCTAACCCACCATACAATTCTAATCCACATCACAAGCAATAATAAATCACTAACATATTCTCAGAGGGTTAAGAAAAGGCTAAGGCTCTTGGCTAAATATTTAGTGACTAAATACCAAAGAAAGAGTTTTCTGGCTTCAACGGGGCAAACTAGGGGATCAATGTAAGGAAGGAAGGAAGTATATAGTAGAAGCTAAGTAGGGCTCATTCCTAAGTGCCTCTATCATTTTCATACTCAAGTATCAAAAACAGTCTCGAAATCATGGCACAAACCAAGCAATGAATATCAAAATATGATCACTCAACAAAGAGATAAAGAGCTACTTAATATCATCTTTTTTTTAAATATGCCTATATTTTTTTTCTGGCTTTTGCTCTTTTAAGGCTCAAATCCTCACAATATATCTAGTTTTAGAGCAAAATGACTTATTGCACATTCATCATCCTAAAATGCATATAAGGAATCAATGATTTCCTTCACAAAGGGAAACAACATTCAATCTTACCACAAACCAAATTCCAAACTCTAACCATTCAAATTTCCAATTCAAGGCTGCTGTTTTTTTGACTCAAATGATGAAAAAAAACTGAAATTCTTTTTGTATTTTTCTTATAATTTTGTGAATAATTTTTTTTATTTGGTTTCATGAAAGAAAGAAAAAAAAAATTTTATGAAAAACAAACTAATGATATTACACCCTCACCCCACACTTAGACGACACAATGTCCTCATTGTGTAAGAGAGAGGTAACATATGCAAATGATGTAGAAAATATGATGTCATGCACTTACTCTACAAATGTACTTAAATTCAACAAATAATGAAAAATAAGAAAAAAAAAAGAAAATGCTCCCTGGGCGGCTAATTAGCCATGGGGTCAACCAGTGCATCCTGGTTCACATTGGGCATCCTGACAACTTTGGGCTGAAAGTAGAATGGCTCGGTTCATATTTGGTTTGCTTTCAAAATCCTTCATCTTTTGGAGATCTTCTTGGAACCCTGTAAGTTCAAACTAATCAAAGTCAAATGGATGAATAATATTTTTTTAAAAGATAAATAATGAAGAGAACGAAAAATAAAAATAAAAATCTTGGGTTGCCTCCCAAGCAGCGCCCTTATTTATCGTCTTAGGCTAGACTCAGTTGGCTTGCTCAGATCAGCCATATGGAGGCAATGAAAGTGTCATTCCCTTGACCTTAGAGAGCTTCATTCCCTCAGGATACATGACATATATTGGTTGATTCTCCCCTAAGAATGCATATTTGAGATGTTCAGGTAAGGTCTTCAGCTCCATCTTGGGTGCTTTCTCAATCGAAGGAAAAGTGCGTTCAGGGATAGGTGGAATGATCATCCCGACTGATGTAGGCTGCGATATATGGTGCACTTCTGGTCTGGATGTGGGCGGTATGGGCATACCGCCCGAAAGTGGTTGGGAGCTGTAATTCTGAATTTCTGAGCAGAAAACGGGCGGTAAGGGCATACCGCCCGAAAGTGGCTGGGAGCTGTAATTCTGAATTTCTGAGCAGAAAATGGGCGGTATGGGCATACCGCCCGAAAGTGGCTGGGAGCTGATTTCTTTGGTGGAGTAAAGCTGCATGATGATTTCACTACAATTTTCATCCAAGACATCTATCATATCCTTGTCGGCCCATCCATTGAAGAGCACAAGTTCCAACTTGTCATCCCTGGAGTATCTTTCTATAAAATCATCAACCAATGGGTCAATCACATCAAGGGTAAACATAGATTCAGGATCATCAACATGTCTCATGGCATCAAAAATATTGAAAGAAACTACATCTCCATCAAACTCAAGACTAAGTGTTCCCTTATCAACATCAATCTTGGTTTTCGCTGTCTTCATGAATGGTCTTCCAAGAAGAATTAGTGACTTATTAGCAGAGAATGAATCATCCATATCAACAATGTAGAAATCCACTGGAAATATCATATCATTTACTTTTACTAGTACATCCTCTATTATTCCCTCTGGGTATGCATTAGACCTATCTGCTAATTGGATTATAACACGAGTTTCCTTCAATGGTCCTAATTGCAAGTCATTATACACAGATAGAGGCATGACATTAATTGATGCACCTAGATCTAACATGGCTTTTTCAACAGTTTTTGTGCCAATTATGCATGGAATAGAAAACATTCCTGGATCCTTACATTTTTGTGGCAACTTACGTTGAATGACAGCAGAAACATTTTCCCCCACCCTAATTTTTGCATCTTTCCCATACTTCATCTTCTTCGAACAAAGTTCTTTAAGAAATTTTGCGTACCTGGGAACTTGCTTAACAGCTTCAATCAAGGGCAAATTTATTTCTACCTTCTTGAAAACCTCCAAGATCTCCTTCTCATCATCTTCCTTCTTGTTACGAGCTAATTTGGATGGGAAAGGTGGAGCGACATTTGGGTCAGAAATAGATATCATGGGTTCAATGTTTACCTTTGAGGACTCATTTTTACTCTCCTTGGCTTCTTCATGCTGGCTTTTCTCCATGTGATCTTCCTTAGGGTCAGGATTGACCAACTCCTCCCCACTCCTTAAGGTAACTGCACTTACATTCTCTCTGGGATTCGGTTCAGTCTGGGAGGGTAACCTTCCAGCGTTAAACTTCAACTTGTTTACCTCCACAGCCAGTTGAGTCATTTGTTGATCGATATTCCCTATAGCAGCCCTTGTCTCTTGCTGAAAAGCATTCATGTTTTTGGCTAAATTCTGCACCACTTCGCTGCTTTGGGCCATAGTCTTAAGGACTTCATTCATGGTGACTCTCTGATCATCCGGTGCTAGATTTGCATCACGACCAACTTGTGCTTGATTTGGAGCATACATTCCAGGGCCCTTTTGATTCCATCTGAAGTTCGGATGATTCCTCCATCCTGGATTGTATGTGTCCGAAAATGGGTCATTACGCCTTGGCCTGTGTGGGTTATCTTCAAATCCAAAGAAAGCTTGTTCGGTCTGAGGATCTTGAAGAGTAGGGCAAGCATCAGTGTAGTGTCCCATGTGTGAGCAAATTTCGCACTTGGCTCCTCCGGCACTCTTCATGGCTAGATCTTTTACAATTGAAGTGAGAGCATCTAGCTTCTCATCCAAATATGAGTTACCGGCTACCTTGACTGGTCTAGATCTATCATCATCTTCATCATATTCATGAGTGACCATATCAAGGATGATCTCTTTTGCTTCATCCATGGTTTTGTTCAGCACATTTCCTCCACAAGCTGCATCAAAAATCTTCCTGTCAATAGAACACATACCACCATAAAAGTAATTAGTGATAAGCTGATACTCAGTAAAACCATGGTTAGGACACTTGCGACACAATTGATTAAATCTATCCCAATAACTCGCAAGACTCTCTCCCTTCTTTTGTCTAATACCACTTATTGCATATCTCAAATTAGCTGCTCTAGACTCGGGAAAAAACTTTTGTAAAAATTTCTCCTCCAAATCTTCCCAGGTTCGAATTGAACCGGGTGGGAGTTCAAAAAGCCATTCACGGGCTTTTCCCTGCAATGTGTGTGTAAAGGTGAGTAGTTTAATATGATCCTCCGAAAAACCTTGTGGTCTAAGAGTTGCACAGACGAGGTCAAATTCATCAAGATGGTTATGAGCACTCTCACCTGGCATATCACCAAATTTAGGTAATACTTGTATGAAACCTGGTTTAATCTCGGAGTTGCGGTTGATGTTGGGAAGGACAATGCACAAAGGACGATTGTGTCTGTAGCGTCCCATGTCTCTTATACGCTGGGCTGGTGGTTCCTCCTCACGTCTTTGTTCGTCAGCCATGTTGAAATGGGTTTCAGTGGCGGTTGATTCAGACGAGGAAGATCCTTTCAAGGCTTTTGTCTGCTTCGTTAGACTTCGTGCAAGTTTCTCAATCTCTGGAGTGAAGATCAATTCTCCTGTACGAGAAGAACGAGGCATAAACCAAGAAAAGTGAAAATAAACTAAAGAATTAAAAGAAAAAATACTGCTTAAAACCAATCCCCGGCAACGGTGCCAAAATTTGGTGTGTCGTTTTACACCAAAAATAAATCAAGCTCTAAGCTGAATTTTCAGTTCAGGATTCTGTGGTCGGTATGGGCATACCGACCAGTATAGCTGCGAGCAGGTTCGTTTCCCAAGAGATTGGCGAGACTTTTTCTTTAATCTTTAATCTGCAAATTTGTAACCAAAAGAACCAGATGAGGGTTGTGAATAAGAGAAACTAAAAATCGAGTAAAAACAGGAATGAGAAATTGTTACAGATTGCAAAATAATTCAACTATGATGAGAAGATTCCGGTTTCGATCAATTCCATACTGGCTTTCTATCTCGATCCTTGATGCAAAGATGACTTTAAATGCATGTACACAAATTGGTTATAGTTGCAAGCAACCAATCTTTCCTTACCTTGTCGATAATCAGGAGGACGTCTCACCAACTATTTCTCTAACTAACATATAACCTAAGAGACGCTCTATAGATTTAATATGCTAGCAGCATTAAGAATGAGAAAGACCCAATTCATAACCAACAAACTCGGACGCCGGATTGTTAAATTAAGACTGTTGTTCCCTACCACTGATTGAACTGAAATCACAATTACGGATGATTGGTTCAATTGGCATTAAATTAACTAACATGCTATCAAATATTGCGCACTACTCAATAACATGAAAGCAATCATAAACATTATAATCAAGAACAACAGATGCTAGCATGCAATCAAAGTATTAAAACTAATTGGATCTCACGAGAATCGACGCCAGTACTTCCTTGATCTTTACCGGAAAAGAAGAATTTAGCTAGAATACATAATTGAATTAACAATCAAAAGCATAAAAATAAATGATGAAAATTTTCTGAATAAAGTACTGGAAAAACCCAAATCGCAAAATACTGTCTGCGCAAATGGACTGTCGTACGCAATTCTGTCTCTGTCCTCCCTTGGCCGTACGCTATGCGTATAATATATCCAAGTCTCCAAAAATATTACTACAACCAAAAGATAGATAAGGAATAAAATATGTCTTTCCTTATCTAATTAGAACTCTAAAAGGTAATCCCAATATTCTCTCCTAACAATTAGGAGTCTTCAAATCAATCTGATTCTTCTCCAACTACATTTGTAATTGCCATAATTCAGCACCAAATATCTCCATTATTATTTCCTCTTCCATCTCCAAGCACAAATGACCATAAACTGCATCAACTTGCCAATTCAGCATCTAAATCTTTAAACTGCAAGAACATTACGAATAACATAAATATCCAAGCATTTAATAAATCATTTAACTCAATAATCAGCCCAAAATATATGGTAAAATCAACCCCATCACATCTCTGTTGCCATATTTTTGTTGTAAGATTGCTAGATTTAGGTAGGTTTACATGATAAGGGCTTTAGATGACCATTTTCGATTTTTATATCTAAATCATTCATTTTGTAACCTATGTTTAATCTAATGGATTTTTGGTCCTGACGAGCATCTAGATTCCATTTTGTGAGCTTCATTTACAAATGTCTTGCGAGCCCTTTGGAGTGGTTTAGTGAAGGCCACGTGCCAAAATGTGGTAGAAGATAGAAGGGTCAAAGAAGGAAGACAAAGAAGCGGATAATTTGTCACCCGAAAGTTTGGACAAAGTTCTTACAATTACACGAGAAGAATCAACCTACAAGAGTGATGTCATTCGATTCATCTTCTCGAGCACTATAAAAATGACTACAAGAACTCCCAAAATGGATCAACGGTTCACCCGTGGGAAGCAAAACAAGAAGCCGCGAACTGTAGCTCTCCCGCGCGGATAATCATCCGCTCGGGCGGATGAGCAAGTCAAGATCAAACATTTTTGGCTGAAGCCTCCACCGCCCAGGCGATGCCAATTCTGCCCGGACGGGAGCCTGCTGCACTTTTGACTTTTCTTGACCAAATTAGACTATAAATAGCCCCCCTTCTTCCCCGTTTGCCCAAGCCCAACTTTGGGGGCTCCAAAACTCTAGTTTTTCCCTTTTCTTCTTCTTTCTTTGTAGATTCATGTTCTATATTATGACTTTTGATTTTCTAGCTTATTTTTGTACTTGGGAGAGATTGATTGAGACTTCCTTGCTAATGTCTTGAGAATCATTTCTATCCATCTATTGCTTTCTATATTGTGCATTTATTGAGCTTTGAATGTGGATTGTTAATGGAATTACTGTTGTTGGAAGTTTGAGTACATGAATTGCTTCTATGGTTGCTTATTAGGGTTGGGAGAAAGTGACTAATTTTCCCTCTTTTAATGTGGAATCCAAGAGCATGAGTTGGAGCATCTAAATGATGTTGACGTGTTCATAATTGCTAGATGAATGTGATGATGTTGAACTCATTGTCATGTTTGTTTTAGGTAGCAAATGAGATAATTTTATGAATGTCGATCGTTCTTGACTAATCTTGTGTAAATGCATGAATTGGTTAAATGTTTAGACACGGTGTAGTGTTTATATATGTTGCCAAAATTCTTGATTCTTCGTGCTCAATGCCATCAATGGGATACGTTTAGTCGTGTTTCGACTAAAGGGTTCATTGGTGAGGTTTGACAAGAGGTGTCAAATTCACTCTTGCAAACTACTATCTAAGAAGGATAGAAGATTTATCTTCACAATAAGTAGTTAAAGCAATGAATATATTTTTTACTCGTTCTTGAAGCTTTTGTTATTTAGCATTCATGTGTTCTTAATGCTATATTTTACTTCATTTATGACATGGGGTGTTTGAAAATGGGTAGTGTTTGTATGATTAAAGTGTTAGGGTGTTAGGAAAAAAACAAATTCCTTAGCTCTATGACATGAAAATCCAAGGACACGGACTTAGAACTTCCCGTGCATAATGTGTTGTGATTCTTGCTAGATAAGTATGTTAATGTGGATTGTTCTCATATTTGTCCTATAGATGCAATGAAAGGTTGAATCTTGAATATGGTTTGTTCTAGGTTTAGCCTAATGAATGCTATGTTTGGTTAAATGGCCTTGTCTTTGGTAGAAGGCTTGTTGTTATCAAATCTATGGTTCTTCATGTGAAATGTCATTGATGAAATACCTCTATGGTGTGGTTTTCTTAGAGTGATTGTCAACGAGATTTGCAAATGGTCGTTGTTTGTCTTTGCAAATTACTATTAAGAAGGAATGAATGTTGATCTTCAAATGGGAAGTGATAACATTCCACATAGGTAACAAATGTGATTGAATGAGCGAATGATTCAATGATCTACATGAGGTTTGGAAGTGGATATCAATTGTTCTTAAGGCTTTATCTTTTGTAGTTTTTACCCCTTTTTCTTAGTTTGTTTGATGATTAGCGTAGTTACTTAACTTTGCTAGTTTGTTTGTCTTTTAATTTCATAACTTAGGACCAAAACCAACCCCCCCCCTCATTTACCTGCCTTTATATATCTCTATATATATATATATCTATTTCTATCCTAATATGAACCTTATATGTTTAAAAGTTTAAGAAAATCCCTCTTCTTCGTGTCCGTGCATGCATGAAGATGCACGGCATGCGCACCCGAACTCTTAGAATTTGATTTTGATCTTGTTAACTTTCTTTTTTAAAACTATTTGATTAAAAAATGAATTTTAAACTTTATTCCCTAATTATGAAAAGTCTCCTATCATTTCATTGTAAAGAAAATGCAATCCTTCACAATGTCACCTGACATTCTTAACATTCTCAATACATTTGCCGATTTTCTCTCCTACTTTTAACTACTTATAAAAAAAATTTTGAATAAAAACTAAAGCCAAATATTGTAGTTTTATAATAATAAAATATCAATTCCATAATTTTGAAGAAAAAAATTCAACCGAATACAAATAAAAATTAACGGTTAAATAAAATGTCATTTGTTGGTAAATTATAATGGTCAAAACATACAATCCTTCTAAATCATAATAAGAAAAATCATTCTTAAAACAGTAATATTAAACAAGTAAGTCCTTCTATGCTTGACTTCACCGTTCTTTGAACTTGATCCAATATTTGTCGCCCACCCAGTAACATCAACTTAACTGAGTTTTAAAAGATAAAATGAGCACAGGTAGTAGCATCTACACTCTACAGTAATAATTGGAATGAAGAATAAAATGCAACACATAAAGAGGCAATATCAACTAAATATGCATAAACATTAACTGAAAAAAATGCATAGACATCAACAGAACTGATAGTAGACACGTGAACTTTAACTAAAATTTTAAAAACAACTTTGATTGTATTGGATTGCATAATCCTTGCCTGTTCCTCTCTTCTCATTGACCATAAATAGTGTACAATTAGAGTCCTATCAATATACAATAACCATAAACTAGGAAACCAAATATACTGCTAATCTGTACAACTAATGTACAGCTAATACACCCGCTCAGTCGGAGCGGGAGGAGGACGGACGCTCAGGCTGGATCGAAAACGAAGAAACAAGTGACGCGGAAGGCCCTTGGTAAAGATGTCCGCATATTGATAGGCAGCAGGAACATGAAGTACACGCACCGAGCCAATCTGAACTTTCTCGCGGACAAAATGGATGTCAAGCTCAACATGCTTGGTGCGCTGATGCTGGACCGGATTGCTGGAAAGATACACAGCAGAAATGTTATCACAGTACACCAGTGTGGCATGCCGAAGAGGAACTTATAACTCAAGGAGGAGATTTCGGAGCCAACTAGTTTCAGCAACAGCATTGGCCACACCTCTGTATTCCGCCTCCGCACTGGACCGGGAAATAGTCGCTTGGCGTTTGGAAGACCAAGAAACCAGGTTGTCACCAAGAAAAACACAGTAGCCGGAAGTGGAGCGTCGAGAATCCGGACAGCCAGCCCAATCCGCATCAGTGTAAGCAGTGAGAGAGTCGGACCGAGACTTGGTCAAGTGAAGCCCATGATCAAGAGTACCCTTGATATATCGCAAAATGCGCTTGATCATCTGCATGTGAGGCTCCCGAGGTGCGTGCATAAACAAACAAACCTGCTGAGCAGCATAGGAGATGTCAGGGCGCGTAATAGTCAAATATTGGAGGGCACCAGCAAGAGACCGGTACAGACTAGGATCGGCAAGAAGTTCTCCAGCAGTGGCGCTAAGTTTGGCACTAGTGTCAATCGGCGTGGCCGACGAATTGCAAGATGACATAGAAGCCCGACCGAGAATCTCCTGAGCATACTGGCGCTGAGATAAGACCAAACCCGTGGAGGTGCGATCAACTGAAATGCCTAAAAAATGATGTAGAGCACCAAGGTCGGACATAGCGAACTCATGAGATAGCTCAGAAATGATGTCAAGCAGAAGGGTGGTGCTGGAGGCGGTGAGGACAATATCATCAACATATAAAAGCAGATACGCCAGGTGGCCACCACGAGACAAAATGAATAGAGAATTATCAGACACACTGCTCTTGAACCCTCTGGACAACACAAATGTGGCAAATCGCTGGAACCATGCCCGGGGTGCCTGCTTGAGACCATAGAGTGATTTCCGAAGTCGACAAACATGCTGAGGTGCCGACCGGTTGACAAAGCCAGGGGGCTGGTGCATATAAACCGTCTCCTGCAGGTCACCATGAAGGAAGGCATTCTTCACATCGAGTTGATGAATAGGCCAAGACCGAGAAACAGCCAAGCTTAGAACCGTACGGATAGTGGTAGGTTTAACCACAGGGCTAAATGTTTCGTCACAGTCAACACCAACCTGTTGAGTTTTCCCGTTGACCACGAGCCTGGCCTTGTACCGCAGTAGTGAGCCATCAGAGTGGAACTTGTGACGGTAGAGCCACATGCACTGAATGACAGGGGCATCGATAGGGCGAGGAACCAAATCCCACGTATCATTATCCATCAAAGCGCGATATTCGTCCTGCATGGAAGCATTCCAGTTCGGGTCCTGTAAGGCAAGATGAGGGGATTTGGGAAGTGGCGAGAGGGAGGCGGTGGTTGTGGAGATCAGGGCTTGGGGTTTGAAGATGCCGTTCATGGCACGGGTGGTCATGGTGTGGGAGGGACGTGGTGCAGGCGGAGGGCATGGAGGGCTTGGTGAGGGAGGCCGAATGGGAGTCTGGGGAGGGGAAGCCGTGCCGGGTAGTGAAGGTGGGGGCTGACCATGGTCAGTTGCACGGCCGAGGTCCTGACCGGGCATAGTGGGGACTGGCGCTGGTGGTGGATGGGCCGTGGTGGCTCGGGTGGGAGTAGGGTTGCGATCGGGAGAGAAAATGGAGTCAAGGAATACGGGGGAAATGGGATCAAAGTCCGGATCAAGGAATTGGTAAGCAGATGGGGTTACAGGGATGGATTCAGAGAATGGAAAGACAGACTCATCGAATGTAACATGGCGAGACAGAATGACCTTGCCTGTAGAGACATCCAGACTGCGATACCCCCTAAAATTGGATGGATAACCAAGGAAAACACATCGAGTAGACCGAGGGGCAAGTTTATGAGGAATTTTGGCGGAGAGATTGGGGTAGCAAGCACACCCGAAAACTCGCAGATGGTCATAAGATGGTTCTTTGAGGTAGAGGACTGAGGAAGGAGATCTAAATCGGAGGATTTTGGTTGGCAGAATGTTGTGGAGGTGAGCAGCTGTGTGTAATGCTTCTACCCAAAATGTGGGAGGAAGGGAAGCATGGTAGAGGAGAGATAACATGATTTCATTTAAGCGCCGGATCATCCGTTCCGCTTTACCATTTTGGGAGGAGGTTTGTGGGCAAGAAAATCTGAAAACAAGACCATGTTTCGCGGCAAAGTCATGAAAGGAGGAGTTGTCAAATTCCCGACCAAGATCACATTGAAAAGATTTTATGGACCGCTGAAATTGAGTGTGAACAAAGGCATGAAATTGTACAAACTTGGAGAACACCTCGGACTTAAATTTGAGGGGATAAACCCACACAAACTGAGTAAAGTTGTCAATGAAAACCAAATAATATTTATAATTGCTTTTACTCAAGAGTGGCGATGTCCATAAGTCACTATGAATAATATCAAAGGGAGCAATAGTGCTAGAAGTAGAATCAGAAAACGGTAATCGCTTATGTTTACTGATTTGACACGAATTGCAAACACTAGAGCTAGGCTCTTTATTAACACAAATGCGAGAAACAGAATTCAAATGACGAAGGATAGATTCACCAGGGTGGCCAAGGCGGGAGTGCCAGAGACTTGGAGCAAGGGCAGCGAATGACTGAGCCGAACTCGGAGAACCGTGACTCGATGGCGGGAGTGGAGATAATGGGTATAAGTCGCTGGCACTATTGCTCCGCAAAAGGATCCCCCCATTCTGAAAATCCTTCACAGAGAAACCATATGGGTCAAATTCTACAGAAACAAAATTGTCTTTGGTAAATTGGCGGACAGAGATTAGGTTTTTGACAATTTGCGGGGTATGTAAAATATTGGTAAGGTGAAGTGTTCGGGAAGGGGTAGGGAGGGTGGATGAGCCAGAACCATGAACCGGAATACTATTGCCATTACCAACAAGTATAGAACGAATATTGCTTGCATTTGATGGAAAATTAATAGTACCTGAATTGGCGGTTATGTGAGACGTGGCGCCCGAATCCATGTACCATTGCTGATCACCACCCGGTGGAAGAGAACCCGCCTGGAAAGCTTGGCCGAAGGAAGTCGGCTGAGGAGGCTCAAATTGAGCGAGGTTGGCCTGGCCGAACCTGGGACGAGGTGACATCGGCCGAGCGGTGGGCGGTAGCGGCTGCTGTCGTGAAAACGCCGGAGGCTAGGGCTGCCATGCGGACGACCAGCCTGGGGCAGTGGTGTATGGCGCCGGGGGAGGACTCCACTGGGACACCCAAGGCGGCGGGGGACCCCAGGAGGCGACGGACTGATTTCGACGACCTCGGTGCCGGTTGCCTCCGCGATAGCCACCTCCACGGAAGCGACCGTGACGCTGTCCAGATCCGGCAGCGTGCGGTTGGGTCTCAGGCAGAACCGGTGCCCGCTGTGTTGGCACAACCATTGCAGCCGCGGGTTCTTCACGTCCGGCTCGGTGGTGCTGCTCCAACTCGAGCATGCTCCGGGCAGTTTCGAATGAGGGCATGGTCTGGTGAACGTAAGAGGCAACCGTGTCGAATTCTGGCGGTAGGCCGCGAACCAACTGAAGGACCAGTCATTGATCATTCACCGCGGCATCAACATCTTTCAATTGTCCGGCCAGCTCGCGGAGGCGCTGGCAATAAGCCTCAAGGGACGGCATAGAAACCAGTTTGAGGTTGTTAAATTCGTGTTCTAGGGCCGCTGCACGGGCGCCCATATTGTTGAGGAAGATGTTCTGGACGCGAGTCCAAGCGGCATGAGCGGTGGAGTCGTCCTCAAGCACACGAGAGAGAAGATCGTCCGTCAGTGTTCCGTAGATCCATTGAAGAACGTGGGCGTCGATTTCACACCAAGCGGCATAGGAGGCATCGCCCGGGGAAGGAGGTGGTGTGCCATCAATGTGAGCAAGAACGTTGTATCCTTTGGCGTGGAGCTTGAAGAGGCGAACCCAAGTCGCGTATGTGACCTTGGTGCCATCCAAGACACGAACCTTGTTCTGGATGTTGGTGACCGTGAAAATGGGATGAAGGGAGGGTTTCGGCAGCGACGAGATGGAGCCGGAGTCCGCGGTGTCGTCGGTATTGATGATAGCCATGGGAAGGGTTGCCGTAGCAAACGAAAAAGAAGAGAGGAGTTGTGGTACTGTTCCCTTGCCGTAGCTATGGGGGAAGCAGAAAAAAAATTTGAAGGTTGAAGGGTTTACGCAATTAGCTCTGATACCATATTGGATTGCATAATCCTTGCCTGTTCCTCTCTTCTCATTGACTATAAATAGTGTACAATTAGAGTCCTATCAATATACAATAACCATAAACTAGGAAACCAAATATACTGCTAATCTGTACAACTAATGTACAGCTAATAGATTGTAATAAAATAGCGTACTAAAAATATTCAAACTACTACAAAACCTCCAAAACTTTGTTTAGCAGTTACAATTTTAAAAATTAATAAAGGGTAAAATGCATTCATAACCCTCAATTGTTGAGTTTGTGCAAATATACCCCTAGTTTTTCAAAAGTGCACATATACCCCTTGATCGGCAGTGACTAAAAAACTCATACCCCTAGAGCTAGAGAATGGCATTGACCGGACTGAAAATGACCAAAATACCCCTATTCAATTTTCAATATAACTTCGGCAAATTTTACCCATGGAATGGGCCCTGCCATTAGAAAATGAACATGAATTCCAAGGTTATATCAACACTTATTTTACAAATCCAGGGTTACATATGCACTTGTTTTAAAATTTAAGGGTTATATCAACACTTATGTTTTATACACTTATATTACTTCTTATCGTTATTATTAACATCCAAATAAAATTACGAAAGAATTTTGGAAAATAAAAATTCAAGAAAACACTTATCTCCTTGCTAACAAATCAGATTCCATGCATAAAATTAGTGCAACACATAAAATTTGGGCTGACAACACCAAAATGCGAAAAATAACGAAATGAAGTAATATAAGTGCATAAAATGGGTAAGGACAAGATGGAGGGAAACACGTGTAATAAGGTAAAAAAATATAGTACCTTCAATGTCACCCCGCAGGGCAGTACTCATCAAGCGAGCAACACCGTTTGAGCTGTGAGCGAAAGTTTGTTTTCTTCACCGACCACTTCACCGCACAAGGTTCCCGATACCTTAGAACTCGATCGAACTCAACCCTCAAAATCTCATAATGAAATGAGAATGAATTGGGATTTAGGGTTTGGGAAGACATGATGGTCAATATACATTTTAAACTTTTTTATCTATTTTAAAGAGGATTAAATCAATCATTTCAACTAAATCCGGCAAAGATCAGGGTTGACCAAATTTTTAGCTGAGACCAGGGGCATATATGCACTTGTGAAAAACTGTGGGGGGATATCTGCACAAACACAACAACGGAAGGGTATAAATGCACATTTTTCTTTTTTAAAAGAGGGGAAAATCAGTCATTTCAACTAAATCCGGCAAGGCCACAGTTGAACAAAGTTTCAGGTGTGACCGAGGGCATATTTACACTTTTAAAAAACTGGGGGCATATCTGCACAAACACAAGAACTGGGGAGTATAAATGCACATTATTAACAAGGAATTGGGGGCATGAATGCACTTTACTCTACATATATTATATGCTATATAATTAATTTATATGTTATAATACTTAGAGTCCGTCTCTTGAAAGACGGTGTTTCCATAAGTTATGGAAGCACTAAGGTTTAATGTGCAAATAATAAGAAATTAAGATAAAATTTTTGGAGTGCATAAATCGAATTATAAACTTTATAACTACTAAATGTTGCATAATAAATTTTTAATATTGCAACTATTACGTTGGGTGCGGCAGATTGAAATGCGTCAACCAAATTTTCTGATCGGCTAAACGGTTAAAACAGGCACTAATTCTCCTTTCGGTTCAATTGATCCTGAAAAGCATTGCTCTTGAAGACAAATTTTCTTGTTCTCCCCTTTTATTATTGCTCTTTCAGAGTATGATAATTTAAAAAGTTTGATTAAAGTCGGACTTCTTTTTCCGCTTCTTTAAAAGTCGGACTCGACGGGTTGACCTCTGTCGGGGGAAAACAATATCTTTTTACACCCACGGGTGTACCCCAGTGGTTGGGACATGGGTGGGTAAGCCAATAATCCCAGGTTCGATCCTCGGCAGCGGCAGTGTGGGGAGTTCTTGCTTTGCAAGGCTCCCTTGTGTGCACCGAGGCAATGCCAAGCCCATGGGTCCTGGTGTGGGGAGTTCTTGCTTTGCAAGGCTCCCTTGTGTGCACCGAGGCAATGCCAAGCCCATGGGTCCTGGTGCTGGGCTACCGTGATTTACCTCTCATACGATGACCTGGGTGTGGGCTGGTATGGGCCGCTGAGTGCGAGCGGATTGATCGCCTTTTGACAAAACAATATCTTTTTGATAGCGTTAAGTCAGCCTAATTTCTTAGGGCAGAAGTTACCCACGAAAGCCTTTTTTCCTTTTCCTTCAATACGAAGGCAACGAAAGGGGAATCAACGTGGAATTTTATGATACTAATTTAATGATTCAAAACATTTTATGATTCAAAACACACCAAGAGAGAATCATAAAACATTATTACTTTTAAGATCATTCTCCTACGAGACCATTATATGGTAATACTAAGGACAAAATACGTATAATAAAAATATAAAATAGAAAGCTTTTAGAATTCGGAGGTTTAAATGTAATAAAATCTGATTCGGGGTTTAGATTAAAAGAAATGATGAACTTCAGGGACTGAAATGAAATAAAAAAAACAAAGTCTGCTACTCTGCCCACTACGATGCTTTCCGGCCAAGCCCAGTTTGCCGACGATCAGGTTTCGTCGATTTGCCTTTCGGATTTTGCAGTTTCTAATTTGTAAAGTCAAGGATTTGCAATTAATTATTTTATTGGCAATTTTGTGTGAATTGTTTTTGAACTGATCTACAGACCATGTTGGAACATGGTGCTGCTGCAGAATTCACGCCAAAGATTTCGATGGAATTCAAGCCGAAATATTGAAGTATTTTAGAATTTATGATAACTGTATATTTGGCTATATATATTGGGCGTAAGAAGCATATTTGATTTATGGAAAAATCCCTACTTATAAGGAGGAGATTCATTCGAATATATGGGAGAGTTTGAGATAAGGTAAATCCCTTGATTAATGGGATTTGGATATGCTTCTATAATCATATTTGGAATAGGAATATTGTGGAGATAATCATGGATATTCAGATCTGATTTATGGATATAAATATGGGACAAATACGGCTGCATAACTAACGATTTTACAGAGCAAAATCTGCACCCAGATTTTGAGATCTTACGAAACTTGCTAGAGCCAATATACTGTGTTCCAACACTGTCCTGCTACACTAAGTTCAGAATTGTATACCTTAATTCCTCGGGAGGAGGAGATCTTGCGTCGACGGTGTTCGAGGTCAGAGGGAGTCTGATCAAGGCAGATCGGTAGCTAGGGGAGCTAGCAGAGTCCACACGTCATAGTTAGTTAAAGATAAGTATTTTGTATGCTGTACTCTGTACTATCTTTCTAATTAGTGGATTCATTCTGAACTGGGCCAGACCCCGTAGATGTTGGTGATTTACACCGAACTGCGTAACCAAGTTGTGTGTCTTTTACGTTACACATTATGTTTACACTTGGTTAAACTAGGTATGTTGGAACACACTAGTAAGAACTAGGAAAATTGGTAAAACTAAATTTCAATTGGTATCACAGCAGAGTCACTTATTGTTCCCTTGGTTGTTTCAAGGAAAGTGAGATCCGGTTTTACCATGATGACAAGAGAAGGAGCTTCAATCTCTCGACCACCACTGTTAGAAGGAAACAACTACAACTATTGGAAGGCTCGTATGAGGGTGTTTATTAATTCCCTGGACGAACTGGCGTGGTTCTATGTTGAGAATGAATGGAATCATCCTACAGAAGATGCTACCAGCTCTAAGGATGTGGAAGGGGAGTCAAGCCAAAAACTCAAAGACAAGTCTAAATGGACTCCAGGTGATCTTAGAGAATCTCTAGCAAATTCAAAGGCACTTAATGCAATATTCACGGCAGTAGATGAAAACCAGTTCAAGCTTATATCTACCTGCCACCAAGCGAAGAGAGCATGGGACATCCTACAAACGGTTCATGAAGGAACCAGTCGAGTGAGGGAATCCAAACTACAGATGTTGGCTACCAAGTTTGAAGAACTCAAAATGGAGGAGGACGATACCATTGCCACATTCAATGGAAAGCTTAGAGATATCTCCAACATGGCTTATCAACTTGGAAAAGTGTACAAAGAAACCAAGCTGGTGAAAAAGACCTTGCGATCTCTACCTAAAAGATTTGCAATGAAAGTAGCAGCAATAGAGGAGGCAAGAGATGTATCCACCATGAGCTTAGATGAACTAATGGGGTCGCTGCAAACATATGAGATGACATTCCAGCAACCTATAAAAGGGGTTTCCAAGGATTTGGCGTTTAAAGTTTCTTCAGCCAAAGGAAGTAACGAGTCTGACAGCGATGATGAGTTTGAAAAACTGGCACTTATTACAAAGAATTTCTCAAAGATGCTAAAAAAGGTGGTCAATAAGAAATCTCAGGAGAGGTTTGGCGGAAACAGACAAAAGCAACAAGACTCGAACAACAATCGTGGATTGAGGTTTGAACAAGGAAATATGCAGTTTGGGAGAAATCAGTACAATGAACCAAAACAGGCTGGAAGAATTCAATGCAGAGAATGTGAAGGATTTGGTCATATTCAGGCCGAATGTGCTAACACCCGAAAGAAACAAGGAAGATCATATGTTACCTCTTGGAGTGATGGTGAAGAGAATGAAAAAGATGAGGAAGAACTAACCAGTAATTATGTAGCCTTTAGAGCAAAGGTCCATGATATTTCAGAAAGTCAGTGTTCCAACACACTGAACAAAGGGAAAGGTGTAAGTTCCAATATGAATCTGGACGAGGCTCGCAGTGATGAAGATGATCTTTCTGTAAGTGATGAAGAGATATATAGCACATACGAACAAATGTATGCCTTGTGGGTTCAAGTAGCAGACAAAAACAAAGAACTGATTGAAGAAAAAAGGAAGCTGAGTGACAGCGAAAAGGAGTTACGGTCCACGGTTGCAGAACTTGGAAAACAAAATGAAGAACTGAGTCAGAAATTGATAGCAGCAATCAAGAGGGCTGAGATGTCTGAAGCAACTATCTCAAAATTGAATTCCGGGAAAGCGAAACTTGATGACATTCTGGATATGGGAAAGAACTTTGGTGATAGACACGGAATTGGATACAGGAAAGAACCAGAGGTTGTGTTGCTTGAAAAACCAGTAACTCTCAAAGCAAGGATTCGAGAAGTAAAACGGAAGTATGGGAAACCGTTTCAAAGAAAGCCTCTAATCTGCGGATACTGCATGTATCAGGGACATACTGAACATCAGTGTAAAAAGCTGATCAGAGATCAAATGACGGGAAGACAACTATGTTCCAACACAGTCGATACTCATACAAGAATCAGGAAGATATGGGTCATCAAAAGGTCCAGTACGTGTATGGTCGCACACACCTCTTTATCAGCATATTCCAGTGACTCATGGTACTTTGACAGTGGTTGCTCTCGCCACATGACTGGCAGTTCAAAATACCTTACAAATCTTACTCCATATGATGGCGGGTATGTAACTTTTGGAGATGGAAAAAGAAGCAGAGTAATTGGCAAGGGCGAATTAAAGATTGAAGGGTTTTCTGTCTTCACAAGTGTATTATTTGTTAATAATCTAAAAGCAAACTTACTAAGTATAAGCCAGCTGTGCGACGACAACATGATAGTCGAATTTCAGAAGGACAAATATGTAGTGAAGCATGGAGAAAACAGGGTTCTTTCTGGAATACGATCTTCAGATAATTGTTATCTTTTGGAACAAGAAGTTCGATGCATGCTTTCAAAGCAGGACGAGGGAATTTTATGGCACAGGAAACTCGGACACATCAACTATAAAACACTGGTGAAAATTGCTAACATGAAAGCTGTACGTGGAATGCCGACCTTGACCGGGAATGATGAAATCATGTGCGGACCATGTAAGCAAGGTAAACAAACTCGTGCTCCTCATTCTTCAGTTCAGTTTATTACTACTTCTAGAAATCTGGAATTATTACATATGGATTTAATGGGGCCAGTGCACACACCTAGCATAGGAGGAAAGAAATATATTTTTGTATGTGCTGATGACTTCTCCAGGTTTACATGGGTAGCCTTCTTGAAAGAGAAATCTGATACGATTGAGGTATTTCGTAGCCTTGTAGTAAAGCTACAAACTGAAAAGGGAAGTCCTGTAGGAAAGATAATCCGAATTCGAAGTGATCATGGCAGAGAGTTTGAAAATGAACAATTCAGTTCCTTCTGCAATGAACTGGGGATTCAACATGAGTTTTCGGCTCCTATCACTCCTCAACAGAATGGTATTTTCGAAAGAAAGAATAGAACTCTCCAGGAGATGGCGCGAGTTATGTTGGCAGAGAAGGAGGTTCATAAGAAATGGTGGGCAGAGGCGATCAATACAGCGTGTTATACAATCAATCGAGTGTATCTTCGACCGTTCACTGATAAGACAGCCTATGAGATCTGGAAAGGCAGGAAGCCAAATGTTTCGTATTTTCATGTGTTCGGAAGCACTTGCTATATCCTCAGAGACAGAGAACAGTTAGCAAAATTTGATAATCGGAGTGATCCAAGAATTTTTCTAGGGTATTCTATCAACAGTCGTGCCTACCGAGTCTTCAATCATCGAACTAACACTCTCATGGAATCCATAAATGTCATTGTGGATGATTCAGGAAAGGAGCGACCTCCAGAAGCAGTAGAGGAAGAATCCGCCAACACTCATGTTCCAACACAGTCTCAAACTCCAGGCACAGAAAAACCGTCAGAACCGAATGAGCACCAGAATCCTCACTCTGCTGAAGCGGACCATGTTCCAACACAGGACCATGTTCCAACACTGCTACCTCCTACTGATGACCGTGTTGCAACACACATTCAACCTGGCTCAAATTTGAGAAGTACTCGATCAGTACCTCGAGTTGATTATCAACGACTGGCTGGTTTACACTGCTTTGTATCTCTTATAGAGCCCAAGAATTATAAAGAAGCCTTACTTGATGAATACTGGATTGCTGCAATGCAAGATGAACTCGGTCAGTTCACCAGGAATGATGTGTGGTATCTCACTCCTCGCCCCGAAGGCATAAATGTTATTGGCACCAAATGGATCTTCAAGAACAAGTCCGATGCAGATGGCTTAGTCACCAGAAACAAAGCCAGACTTGTTGCTCAAGGATATACGCAAGTGGAGGGTGTTGATTTTGATGAAACCTTTGCACTAGTTGCCAGGTTAGAATCTATCCGTATTCTACTAGCCATTGCTTGCTCTTTGAACTTTACTTTGTATCAAATGGATGTTAAGAGTGCTTTTTTTAAATGGAGTGGTGAATGAGGAAGTTTATGTGGAACAACCTAAAGGCTTTGAAGATCCACATTATCCGCATCATGTATATCGTCTCAAGAAGGCCTTATACGGTTTAAAGCAGGCACCTCGGGCATGGTATGAACGACTTACTAACTTTTTGCTTCAAAAAGGTTATCATCGAGGGGGAGTAGATCGCACTTTATTTGTGCTTGACAAGGCATCAAAGTTTCTAATTGCTCAAATATATGTCGATGACATAGTGTTTGGCTCTACTTCATCATCTATGGTACAGGATTTCGTCACCACGATGCAGTCTGAATTCGAAATGAGCATGGTTGGAGAATTGACTTACTTTCTGGGGTTACAAGTCAAACAAGGACGGAATGGTCTATTCATCAATCAAAGTAAGTATGCCTTGAACTTGATTAAGAAATTCGGACTTAGTAGTGCTCGTGCGGTTCGAACTCCTATGGGGGTTTCTGATAAGTTGGTGAAAGATGAAAAAGGAGTGTCAGTCGATCAAAAGTTATATAGAGGCATGATCGGAAGTTTGTTATATCTCACGGCTAGCAGACCAGATATATGTTTCAGTGTTGGAATATGTGCTAGATTTCAAGCTGATCCTAAGGAATCTCATCTTACTGCAGTCAAGAGAATTATTAGATATGTGAGTGGAACGTCAGAATATGGTGTTTGGTATTCAAAGAATCAAGATTCAGAGTTGATAGGATGCAGTGATTCTGATTGGGCTGGTAATGCAGATGATCGAAAAAGTACCACTGGCGGATGTTTCTTTATTGGAACAAATTTGGTGTCTTGGTATAGCAAGAAACAGAACTCGATCTCTCTATCTACTGCAGAAGCAGAGTATCTTGCAGCAGGGAGTTGTTGTGCACAATTATTATGGATGAATCAAATGCTGAAAGATTATGGAATTCATCAAGGCCCTCTAAAGATTTTATGTGATAATACAAGTGCAATCGATATTTCGAAGAATCCAGTTCAACACTCAAGAACCAAACATATTGACATAAGGCATCATTTTATTCGAGATTTGGTGGAAAGAAAAGAAGTGGAAGTGACCTATGTTCCAACACACGAGCAGCTTGCCGATATATTTACAAAGCCACTTGATGCTACCACTTTCGAGAGCCTTCGACAACACTTAGGTGTTTGTCAAATCTGAGGTAATTTTTACCTTTGATTAATTTTTCGTGTAAATAATTTGTTTGTGTTTGTTATTTACGTCAAAAATTAGAAAATGAGAAGAAAAAATTGGAAGGAAGTAAAGGCTGACCAAAAATAGGAGGAGTTAAATAAGGTGTTGGAAGTTAAATGAGGAATAACTCATTGATGGGACAAGAAGAGGAAAGGATATCATGACAACTTTTGGGAAATCTAAAAAGGATCTTCGCGGGAAAAGAGGTAAGCTTATGAAGAGTTGGAATTTGGTTTAAACTCTAACACTCTTTTCGAATTCCATCTCTCTCGGCCCGAACCTCAAGAATCTTGCCGAAATATCTTCTTGCTCTCTCTCTCTCTCACTCCCGCCACCAAAGAAAGAATGGCAACCTCAAGCACTCCAAGTTTTGTAGCACCGGCGCCAGACAGTGATGGAGGAAGAACAGAGAATGTGGAATCGGACGGCAATGTCCATGAGGAAATTCACGAATCTGAGAACAGAGGTCCGTTTGGGAAGGTATCCGGTCCTGATCCTCCTTTGATAAAAATTAATGGTATGAAATTCAGATCCTTTGATGAGATTTTTGAGTGGTTGCAAGCAAATCGATTCTATGTTGATCTCAGTAAAATTAGAAGCATTGATAAAGAATTAGAAGTGTTGCATGTGAAGGTTAAAGAAATTGTGTCCGGACATTTTTCTGATGTATGGGATATTGAGTATAAAACTGTTAAGTACATGAGAGGGATGTACGGTCAGCTAAACGGTAGAGGGAAAGACAAGTTTCATGTTTTTTGTCGTATGACTCCTCATAGCTATGTGTGGATTAGAGAAGTCAATGAGGAACAGGCTGTTGGGATGAAGAAAGTAAAATATGGAGATAAGTTACAGGTCGGATTTTATGATGAAGTGAATGCAAAGAGGATGGATAAATTGAGGGAACCTGTGTTTATTGAACTATCTAATGATGAGGAGAGTGTTTCAACACACTCAGAAGAATCTGTGTATATGGAGGTCGAATCTGATGCTGATCTGGGGGGTACACAAGGTGATGAGGTTCAAGAAGAGTTGAATGATGGAGCCACTGATCAGTCTAATGAAGAAGGGAATCAGGAGATGGAAGGAGCTGATGAAGATCTACCAGTTCAGGACAGTGATTCAGAAGAAGAGCAGGTTGAAAGAGCTGACAGTGTTCCAACACAGGACACTCCAGATTTGACTTACTCCAGTGACGAGGTCCTGGATGAATTCTTCCAAAAGGCTAAAGGAAAAAGGAAGGCCAGCGCTCCCATGGATACCGAGGCAGGAAAAAGGAGAAAGAAGAGAAGTGATAACACTCAGAGGAAGGTCTTGCCACCACCATCTATCTCCCAGGCTTTCTCGACAGATTACTTTGATGAGAAGGGAGCTGAGATGGAAAAATTCTTCTCCGAGAAGAAATTTATTGCTGAACGACCATTAGACTTGAAGGCCTATTAGGAGAGCGGATTCACCAGCTTCTTAAAGGCAATGGGGATGACGAAGGCCGCCACACTTCAAAGGCAATTCAATCGACAGGTGGTACTTGAGGTATATGCTAATCTCATGCCTGAAAATTTAGATATTTCATCTGAGTGGTTCGGAAGAGTTTATGTTCGGGGGAAGGTTATAGAGTTGTCTGCTTCAAGGATAAATATGTTGTTTGGGCTCAAGACTCCGGACATAGGGGGAGTATTTCCGGATGATTTAGATTTGAATGATGATGAAATTTTGGCTGTGATTTCTGGAGGGTATAAGGAGAAGTGGCCGGCTGTGGGATATTCTCAGGCATCATGTTTGACATCCAGGTTCTTCGGATTGTATCAGATTGCAGTCCATTGCTGGTTGCCATCTAGCAACACCACGGCATTAACCAGAGAAATGGCCAAGCAACTCTACTGTGTTGGAACACAGCAGGAAGTCAACCTTGGGTTATTAATTCAGCAGCATTTGGTGCGACAGGCCACAACCCCGAAGGTGAATGACGCAGTAATATACCCATGTCTGATCTCAGCACTAGCCAAAAGTGCAAAGGTGAAGGGAAAGGACATGATAGTTGACACGGAGTTCTTGCGGCCGAACAAGAAGACATTCGGACTCAGACATGTGCATGATCTCCCGTGGAAGGCTTCAGGATCAGCATCCTCATCAGCAACTGCAGCCAAGAAGATTCGTCTGATGGCAATACAGGCTAGACTTGGAGCTGTAGGAATTCAGATTGCAGCCTTACAAGGAGAGCAAGTTCGGCTGGAAGAAGAAAAATCAAGGCTGGAAGGGTGATTTGCGTAGGATAAATTCAGGGGGAGTTTCTAAATGACTGGTTTATTTTTGATGATTTTGTGATGCAGTACCTTTGGCCTTTGTATGGTCCCAGGGGGAGTCATTTTGGTTTGGTTGGTTGGATTTTGGATATTTCGTTGTCAATCTGGTTGTATAACTTTTGGATTTCTGGATTTCGGCTTTCATTATTTGAATTCTGGTATTATGATTGTTATTCTACTCGTTGACTGTTGTTGAGTATGTGGTTGTAGTCCAAAATATTATGGGTCCACAAAAATGCCAAAGGGGGAGATTGTAAAGTCAAGGATTTGCAATTAATTATTTTATTGGCAATTTTGTGTGAATTGTTTTTGAACTGATCTACAGGCCATGTTGGAACATGGTGCTGCTGCAGAATTCACGCCAAAGATTTCGATGGAATTCAAGCCGAAATATTGAAGTATTTTAGAATTTATGGTAACTGTATATTTGGCTATATATATTGGGCGTAAGAAGCATATTTGATTTATGGAAAAATCCCTACTTATAAGGAGGAGATTCATTCGAATATATGGGAGAGTTTGAGATAAGGTAAATCCCTTGATTAATGGGATTTGGATATGCTTCTATAATCAGACTTGGAATAGGAATATTGTGGAGATAATCATGGATATTCAGATCTGATTTATGGATATAAATATGGGACAAATACGGCTGCATAACTAACGATTTTACAGAGCAAAATCTGCACCCAGATTTTGAGATCTTACGAAACTTGCTAGAGCCAATATACTGTGTTCCAACACTGTCCTGCTGCACTAAGTTCAGAATCGTATACCTTAATTCCTCAGGAGGAGGAGATCTTGCGTCGACGGTGTTCGAGGTCAGAGGGAGTCTGATCAAGGCAGATCGGTAGCTAGGGGAGCTAGCAGAGTCCACACGTCATAGTTAGTTAAAGATAAGTATTTTGTATGCTGTACTCTGTACTATCTTTCTAATTAGTGGATTCATTCTGAACTGGGCCAGGCCCCGCAGATGTAGGTGATTTACACCGAACTGCGTAACCAAGTTGTGTGTCTTTTACGTTACACGTTATGTTTACACTTGGTTAAACTAGGTATGTTGGAACACACTAGTAAGAACTAGGAAAATTGGTAAAACTAAATTTCATAATTGTTGAAAGATATATCCCACATCGGTTTCTTAAAAACTTGACTTACACATAAGGTCTTGGGTCACCCCCAATTGGTTTTAAGATGGAAACCCAAGATACCTTGACATTTAGTCAAAAAGAAAATTAAAACAGAAGAGCAGAGCATTTCATTCATCATTTCCATGGAAATTTCGTTAAGAATACACAGTACAAAAGTGAGCTGGATTTGTGTGGTTTATACAGAACCAACAAAACCAAGAAACGGCTCAACCAATGACCAGAGAACACGTGGGCAAGCCAGTAACAGAAAATAGAAGACAAATAAAACGACAACTAAAGCCTATGTTTCACTTAGATTTGAAACTAACGCCGTGATTTGAAACATGCTGATCACCCACCAACTACTCCAAACTAAGAATATTCTGATGCAGTCTACACCCCCTCCTCAAGATTAGCTTTGGGGGACAAAAAGCTGAGCTTGAAAAGATTAGCACGAAAAGAAGCCGAAGGCAAAATCTTGGTCAGCAAATCAGCTAGATGCAGCCGTGAAGAAATAAAATATGGAAGCAGGAATCCTTCAAGATAATAATCCCTAACCAAATGCCAATCGATATCCAGGTGCTTGGTGCATTCATGGAAGATAGGGTTAGTTGTGATGTGAAGAGCGGATTGATTATCATAGAACAAGGGAATGGGAAAATGAACCTAAAGATGAAGATCTCGGGCTATGTAACTGATCCATTTAAGTTCACAGGAAGTTATGGATAATTTCTGTATTCAGCCTCAGTTGAAGATTTGGAGACAGTGGACAGTGGACAGTGGACTGCTTCTTAGACTTCCTGGAGATCAAAGCGAAGCCCATGAAAACAGTGTAACAAGTAATAGATCGTCTTGTAACTTTGCAAATGGCCCAGTCTGCATCACAGTAAGCATGAAGCCTAAGATCATTGTTTGTAGCATAGAAAAGACCATGATCTGGATGATGGTGAAGATACTTGGCTATATGTAAGGCCCCAGTGAGATGATGATGAGTAGGATACTTCACAAATTGGCTTAATTGATGCACAACAAAGGTGACATCAGGCCTTCTGTAGTTGAGGTAGAGCAATCTGTCAATCAGTCTTCTATATACACTTGGATCAGATAGGAAGGGAGAAGATTCATCATGGATAATCCAAGTGGTAGGGAGTGAAGTGGAAACGGGTTTGCACTATGTCAAACCACAATTTGTAACAATGTCTGAAATGTACTTGCTCTGATGTAGATGAAGGCCTTTGGTAGATCTACGCATCTCTAAGCCCATGAAATAGTGTGCAGCTCCAAGATCTTTGATAGTGAACTTCTGACGCAAAGAATGTTTGATCCCAAATATAACATTCAAAGAAGTTCCCATAATCAGAACATCATCAACATAAACCACCAAAGCTAGGACATAAGTAGAGCTGAATTTGAGGAAGAGACGGTGATCATGAGGAGTTTGGGTGAAATTCAGAGATAAAAGATGTTGTGTAAACTCTTTGTTCCATTGTCTAGAGGCCTGTTTCAAGCCATAAAGACTTTTGGTCAGCTTACGAACTAGGGAAGAATCAGAACAGCATAGCCATCTGGCAACTTCATATAAACGTCTTCATCCAAATGCCTATAAAGGAAAGCATTGTTGATGTCCAGTTTGATGAATGTGCCATCTGGAAGCGTATTCCAAGGCAAGAAGCATCCTGATGGTCACTGCTTTAGCTACTAGAGAAAAAACTTCAAAGAAGTCAATTCCCTCAATCTGATTGTATCTTTTGGCAACTAACCTTGCATTGTGATTGGCAAGGGAATCATCTGCATTGAATTTGAGTCTGTACACCATTTAGATCCAATGGCTTTCTTTCTAGTAGGCAATGGAACCATATCCTAAGTTTGATTCTGCTTCAATGGAACCAGCTCATCACCATAGCTTTTATCCACTCAGATGATTGTTTTGTTTGATGATAGGTGGATGGTTTTGGAATCTGTAATGAATTACAAGCAGTATGTGCAGTGATAATAGACTGAGAGAGGACAGGTTGAAGAGAAGAGGATGATGCATAATCTTTAGACTAGACTGGAGGCTTAATGACTCTATTATTGTGCATTAGATGTGCATCAGATGGAGGAGAAGGAGTGTCAGGATGGAGTTGATTGAGGAGATTAGATACCTGTGATTCAGAAGGAGATGAAGAATGTTCTGAATCTAAGTAAGGGAGAGGAAAAGAAAACTGAGTGGGGTTAGAATAAGGAAAGACAAACTCATGAAAAATCACATCCCTAGAAGTGACAATTCTATGATTATGAAGATAAAATAGCTTGTAAGCATTTTGCCCTGTGGGATAGCCAATAAAATTACATGGGAAACCCTTTTCAGTGAAATTATCTTTGTGAGGTGAAGTGTTTGTGGCATAGGCTAAGCAGCCAAAAGATTTAAGGTTATGAATATCTGGAATGAGGTTAAAGAGAAGCTGATAAGGTGACAGCCAGGAAAGAGTTGGAGATGGAAATCTGTTTATGAAATAGGTAGCTTTAAGAATCGCATCACCCCAAAAAACTTTTGGTAGATGAGATTGGAACATAAGAGCTCTAGCCACTTGAAGTAAATGTTGAGCTTTCTCTCAACAACTCCATTTTGTTGTGGAGTATAAGAGCAAGACCTCTGATGCAAAATACCATATTCTGAGAAAATTTTTTCACATTCATGGCTTACAAATTCACTTCCATTATCTGATCTTAGAAATTTAACAGAAGCATCAAAGTCGTTCTTGATCATAATCAGAAAAATTGTCAGCAGAAATGGTACTTAATCTTTAGTCTTAAGAAGATAAGTCCATGTACATCTTGTAAAATCATCTACTATTGTCAAAATATATTTGCAATTTGTAGTTGAGTTTACTTTATATGGTCCCAAAAGATAAACATGTAACAAAGTGAAAGAAGAAGATGTGAAAGGGGTACTAGATTTAAAAGGTAATATATGTTGTCTAGCCATAGGACAAACAGAACATATATTATCATCTGGAAGTTCTTTGATTACATCAAAATGCCTTAATACATCAGAAGAGGGATGTCCTAATCTATAATGCCAAGATTTGAAAGATATAACAAATTGAATAGCTGCTACACTAAAATCAGGAGATCTTGAAATTGATTGGGAATAAGCTGATTGAATTCTTTCATGAATGGTTTCTGTTTGAAAAGAGTGAGGATCAATTATGCATAGACCATTGGTTTCCTTGATTAATTGATGTGTCCATTTTAGGCGCATTATTTAGTAGTATTTAGGATCACTTTTGTGCTCTTTTATTATCGAGAGCTTGTGTTTTACCTTGAAATTAACTTAGGAGAGGTAAAAGCAACTTTGTACTCTTTTACCTCTTTTAAGTGGATTTTGTGTGACAAGGGAAGAACACGGAACCAACGAAGACCGGAAGACATTGAAGACTATACTTTCGAAGACTTTTGGATACTCACTTCGAAGACATGAAGACCGGAGGCCGTTGAAGACCATTTTGGAGCTGTTGAAGACTTGAAGATTGAGAGGGATGGCTATGAAGAAGACAAAGAAACAATGCAAAACTATGGCTGCCGTCGCGACACCGTCGCGAGTCGCGACCTCGCGACCAACACCGTCGCGAGTCGCGACGAACTCCGTCGCGAGTCGCGACCATCGGGCGGCCAGAAATCTTTCTTATTTTCTTTGCACTATAAATACCATATCTTTTCCCTCTTCTTCTTCAGTTCTTCCAGTGCGCTTCTCTCTGGTTTTGGGCGCCATTTTTAGGTTTTTCTTCTTCTTTCTTTTCTTAGCTTTCTCTTAGTTTGATTATGTCTTTTCTTGTTGTTCTAGAGTAGTTCTTGTTCTTGGGAGCAAAGGATTGAAGCTTCCACTATCTATGTAGCAAGAACTCATTTATATCTATCTATTTGGTATTTTTGCTATTGTGCAATTATTGTGCTTTGAATGTTAATTGTTGATTGCATTGATGTTGTTGAGAGCTTGATGATATGAAATGCTTGGATTAATTGCTAGCTAGGGTTTGGGGGATTTGGGTTAATTTCCCCCCTGTTCTTGTTAGCAATGTGAGAGTATGAATTAGAGCTTTCGATTGTGTTAGTGTGTTGACAATGTGCTAGGCGAATGTGATTGATGTCGAACTCTTCGTCACGTTCGTTTGTGTGGCAAACGAGAGAGTCATATGCTCGCGGATGAATGTGCGTTGCACGTTCATCCAATCTCGTGTAATTGCATGAATTGGTTCAATGCCTAGTCACGGTGTAGTGGTCATAGGCATTGCCAAGCTTGTTGATCCTTCGTGCTAAATGCCACCAATGTCGCCTTGAGTCGTGGTCGCGACTCGGGAGCCATTGGTGAGGTTTGACGAGAGATGTCAAACTCACTCTCGCAAACTACGAACTAAGAAGGATAGGAGTTCAACTTCCACGACAAGTAGTTGAAGTATTGAATAGGTGATTTAAACTCATTCCTGAAGCATTTGTTGTTTGGCGTTTATGTACTCTTGACGGTGTGTTTTACTGCATGTGTGCCATGAGTGGTTTGAGCATAGGGAGTGCTTGTGTGGTTGAATTGCTTAGGTGTAGGAACGTGACGACTTCCGTAGCACCTTTGCATGAAGATCTACGAGCATGAACTTAGAACTCCTTGTGGTGTGTGTGTTGTGGTACTTGCTAGATGGGGTGTGTGAGCGTTGGGTCATGAATGCTATATGATGGAATGTGTGAATGATTCGATGAACTACATTAGATGTGGAAGTGGATATCCGTTGCCCCCAAGGCATTTTATCTTTGTAGTTTAAAACCCCTTTTTCTTAGTTTCGTTTGATGATTAGCATAGTCACTTGACGTTGCTAGTTATCTCGTCTTTTTATCTTTGTTAACTTAGGAATCAACCAACCAACCAACCCCCCTTTTACTCGCTTTTATGTGTGTATATATATTTACTCCTAGCCTAGTATATCAACCATTTGTGTGCTTAGACGCTTAGGAAGATCCCTCTTCTCATTGGACGACCCCGATTTGCCACTATCTACCTAGTTGTAGAAAGTAAGCACTGAGGGCTTATAAATTATCTTTTGGCGCGCGGGCGCGACGACCGCCCGCGCCTGTCAAAATGGCGCCGTTGCCGGGGAACCCCCCTTTTTTTTTTTTTCTTAATGGAGCGTCTCACCTTGAGGGAACTCATGATGAGAAGAGAGGCTCAACAAGCAAGGTTTTGTAGGATGTGTCATTCCGATCATCCTACCGAATCCTGCCCTTTGTTGAGGGAAGAGCACTATGACCGAGACAGAACCCTTGGTTTCCAAAACCTTGGGTACTATGAAGAGTGCTATCAAGAGGTAGGAGATATTGGTTTTCAAGGGCAAGATGCTCATGAATGCTATCCATACCACAACTCTTACAATCCGGAATGGAGTGGTAGTCTGGATTTGTGGTATGAGAATGAGCCAGAAAACCAATATTACGAGCAACCTAGTTGGCCATCACCACCCTATACCATACCCCAAAACCAAGCCCAACAAGGAAGTTCAAGTTTGACACGTGAGGATGTCTTAAATACCATAGCAAACTTGAACTCCTTCACTAGTGAGGAGCCGGATACCCAGCTTTCCTCTAGTGTTGAGGCCATTGAGGGGCATGTGAAGAACATATTAGAGGTATTGGCCCGAATGGAAGCTCGTGATTCCGAAAATACACCATCCCAACTTGAACTCGATGATTCGGTGAGTGAAGTCACCAATAAAAATGATTTTGAGTTTGAAAGGGATGAGGAGTTGGTTGTAGAGGATAGAAAAATGGAGGAAGAGGTGATAGTGCTACATTATCCATTAGCATTGTCACCCCTTCTCCCACCTAGTGAACCAACTCTTACATTTTCAGAAGTTTTGAGGGAAACGAGAGAGGAGCCAAAAGATTATCCTAAGCTCCCTAACCACTTAATCCCCTTTGAACCATCTCCACCTCCACAAGACTTTCCTCTTGGAAGTTTTGTGCCCCCACCTCTCTTGTTTTGGATGCTCATGGTGAAGAGCTTCAAGCCTTCACCATACGGATAACATTAGGGTCGTGCCGACGACCTTAAAAATACGGAGCTTCGTCGTGCCGACGACGTTAAATAAATTCGGCATTTCTTTTAGTTTTTATTTCTTAGTTTGTGTTTCTTAGTTTGTTTTTGTTGTTGTTTTGTTTTGTTCTTTTTAAGGCTTGTTTTTCTATGATGTTGTAGCAACATGAAGTGCATTGCAATGAAGGAGATGAAGGAACGAGATCAATGAACGAGGGAAGCAAGCTTGGACAGTTGGTAAGAAAACGAAAAAATTTTAAGCCTGGGATACCCTGCCGTCGCGAGTCGCGATGGGCTTCGTCGCGAGTCGCGACGAACAGGGGAGCAAAATCCACTCCCAGTGCCAACTTTCTGCGAGTCGCCCTGACGTCGCGAGGCTCGTCGCGAGTCGCGACACCCTTCGTCGCGAGTCGCGACGAGCTCAGAAAATTTGGAGCTCTCGGACTCACCTTTCCGCGAGTCGCGATGACTTCGCGAGGCTCGTCGCGAGTCGCGACCTACTTCGTCGCGAGTCGCGACGAGCTCAGACAATTTTAAGCTTCCGGACTCCACTTTCCGCGAGTCGCGATGACTTCGCGAGGCTCGTCGCGAGTCGCGACACCCTCCGTCGCGAGTCGCGACGAGCTCAGAACATTTTGAGCTCCCGGGCTCTACTTTCCGCGCGTCGCGATGACGTCGCGAGGCACGTCGCGAGTCGCGACGAACCTCGTCGCGAGTCGCGACGTGCTCAGTAACTTTCGAAAATTTTTTGAGCCCGGATTTCAAATTTCCAAGCTTCCAAGTTTCCAAATGATTTTAAACATTGCATGATCCTTCCTTCTTCTCCACCCAACACTCCCAAGAACATCACATACCTCTCATTTCTTCCACCATCCTACATATATTGGCATATGAACATTCTTGCATCTTTATAGTACATTTGTTGATTGTAGTATGCCGATTACATCATTGTGACCGTTAGTTCTTAACCTATGATGATGCTTGTATACATGTCAATATATGTTGGATATTTTTCATGCATAATCTTATAGTGGTAATTGAGGGTTGATTGGTTGTTCTTTGACAATACTATGGTTATTAACTCTTGATGCTAAACCTAGTATTACATATCCTTATGTACTTGTGCGTTTAATGTGTTCTTCGTGGTGTAGTCTTGATCAAACGGCGCCATGGAGACAATGCTTTTCTCGAGGGGTGAGTTCTTCTACGGCATTTTTGCTCACCCTTCCGGTTCCGAAATCCATCTCGGGACCATCCAAGTACTTGGATATCGCCATATCACCGGCGACTTGCGGAGACACGGGTGTCACCCTAACTCCCTTACCTTGATTTTTATTCTTCTTGCCTTACGTGTTTACATTGAGGGCAATGTAATGTTTTAAGTGTGGGGAGGGGTTAGAGGATTCGATGCATGCTAGATTGTTTTGGAATGCTTTTTGCTACTTTTCATTGGAAAAACATGAGAAAAGGAAAAAAAAAATAGAAAAACAAAAAAAAAAAATGGAAAAAGAAAAAAAAAAAGAAAAAGAAAAAGAAAACCCGTTAAGTTGAAAACCCGAGAGGGCAACTTAGGCAACATTGGGGGCCCGGATAGGTCGAAAACCCTTAAAGGGCGGCCTAGGCAAAAATGAGAGGCTAAAATGTGCGGAAAAAGGTGAGATGTGAGCTAAAGAAACATGATGTGTGGCTAGGATGAAAACTCGAAAGAGCTCCTAGGCAAAATGAGAGAAATTGAGAGAAATTGAAAAATGCTAGGATTTCACTCACTTGCCGGCGTTGGAGTCATAAGGTTGCGGTTGTCACATGGATGGATCGGGTAGCTCAATATCTTTAGACCTCTTGGGATTGGGTAGCTTAGTGGGTTAGGAAACGAAGTGTGGTTATGAAATTCCTTATCTCTTTCTACTTCGTTTTTGGTTGATATATTGGCATTAGGTGAAGCATGTGTTTAAAACTTCCTCTATGGCTTTAGCTTCATTTTGTGTCATTGGATTCTGGGAATATCAATTCTGGGCTGTGAAATATTTTTATGGGTAGTGAATTGATAAGTAGTAGGTTTGGTTAGATTTAGGATTGGGGATGTGTGTGTGCAAAATTCTCATGTGAGCTTTTATTTTGGGATTTTTGAGATTGAGAGTTTTTGTGAGGCTTTGATTGGGGGATTAGTTTAGGTTTTGGGATATATCATTTACTCCGCATGCTTGAATCTTTTCTTACTCGAGGGCGAGTAAGGTTTAAGTGTGGGGAGGTTTGATATGTCCATTTTGTGTGGTTATTTTGGGGGTTTTAGGATGTGGATATGCCATTTCCTCCGTATGCTTAAATCTTTTCTTACTCGAGGACGAGTAAGGTTTAAGTGTGGGGAGGTTTGATGTGTCCATTTTAGGCGCATTATTTAGTAGTATTTAGGATCACTTTTGTGCTCTTTTATTATCGAGAGCTTGTGTTTTACCTTGAAATTAACTTAGGAGAGGTAAAAGCAACTTTGTACTCTTTTACCTCTTTTAAGTGGATTTTGTGTGACAAGGGAAGAACACGGAACCAACGAAGACCGGAAGACATTGAAGACTATACTTTCGAAGACTTTTGGATACTCACTTCGAAGACATGAAGACCGGAGGCCGTTGAAGACCATTTTGGAGCTGTTGAAGACTTGAAGATTGAGAGGGATGGCTATGAAGAAGACAAAGAAACAATGCAAAACTATGGCTGCCGTCGCGACACCGTCGCGAGTCGCGACCTCGCGACCAACACCGTCGCGAGTCGCGACGAACTCCGTCGCGAGTCGCGACCATCGGGCGGCCAGAAATCTTTCTTATTTTCTTTGCACTATAAATACCATATCTTTTCCCTCTTCTTCTTCAGTTCTTCCAGCGCGCTTCTCTCTGGTTTTGGGCGCCATTTTTAGGTTTTTCTTCTTCTTTCTTTTCTTAGCTTTCTCTTAGTTTGATTATGTCTTTTCTTGTTGTTCTAGAGTAGTTCTTGTTCTTGGGAGCAAAGGATTGAAGCTTCCACTATCTATGTAGCAAGAACTCATTTATATCTATCTATTTGGTATTTTTGCTATTGTGCAATTATTGTGCTTTGAATGTTAATTGTTGATTGCATTGATGTTGTTGAGAGCTTGATGATATGAAATGCTTGGATTAATTGCTAGCTAGGGTTTGGGGGATTTGGGTTAATTTCCCCCCTGTTCTTGTTAGCAATGTGAGAGTATGAATTAGAGCTTTCGATTGTGTTAGTGTGTTGACAATGTGCTAGGCGAATGTGATTGATGTCGAACTCTTCGTCACGTTCGTTTGTGTGGCAAACGAGAGAGTCATATGCTCGCGGATGAATGTGCGTTGCACGTTCATCCAATCTCGTGTAATTGCATGAATTGGTTCAATGCCTAGTCACGGTGTAGTGGTCATAGGCATTGCCAAGCTTGTTGATCCTTCGTGCTAAATGCCACCAATGTCGCCTTGAGTCGTGGTCGCGACTCGGGAGCCATTGGTGAGGTTTGACGAGAGATGTCGAACTCACTCTCGCAAACTACGAACTAAGAAGGATAGGAGTTCAACTTCCACGACAAGTAGTTGAAGTATTGAATAGGTGATTTAAACTCATTCCTGAAGCATTTGTTGTTTGGCGTTTATGTACTCTTGACGGTGTGTTTTACTGCATGTGTGCCATGAGTGGTTTGAGCATAGGGAGTGCTTGTGTGGTTGAATTGCTTAGGTGTAGGAACGTGACGACTTCCGTAGCACCTTTGCATGAAGATCTACGAGCATGAACTTAGAACTCCTTGTGGTGTGTGTGTTGTGGTACTTGCTAGATGGGGTGTGTGAGCGTTGGGTCATGAATGCTATATGATGGAATGTGTGAATGATTCGATGAACTACATTAGATGTGGAAGTGGATATCCGTTGCCCCCAAGGCATTTTATCTTTGTAGTTTAAAACCCCTTTTTCTTAGTTTCGTTTGATGATTAGCATAGTCACTTGACGTTGCTAGTTATCTCGTCTTTTTATCTTTGTTAACTTAGGAATCAACCAACCAACCAACCCCCCTTTTACTCGCTTTTATGTGTGTATATATATTTACTCCTAGCCTAGTATATCAACCATTTGTGTGCTTAGACGCTTAGGAAGATCCCTCTTCTCATTGGACGACCCCGATTTGCCACTATCTACCTAGTTGTAGAAAGTAAGCACTGAGGGCTTATAAATTATCTTTTGGCGCGCGGGCGCGACGACCGCCCGCGCCTGTCATTAATGCCAAGACTTTCTTAGTCCTGAGGTCGTGCAGCAAGCAATGTTTTGATGAGAATGTGAACAAGACTAGAATTGACCTAGATGACTTACTGACAGAAAGAAGATTGTACTTGAAGTCTGGAACATGTAAACAATCAAGCAAGATGACTGATGGGCTCAAAATAACAATTCATTTGGCTTTAACTAGTTTGGTAGTATGATCCGGCATATAAACTGGAGTGATATGCTTTACAGGTGAAATAGAAGCAAACTGAGAGATATCTCTGCATATATGGATTGAAGCCCCACTGTTCACGATCCAATTATCATCATTCAAAGAAAACACACTAAGTGAGAAATTAGTGGTAATATTACCTGCAAAGTCATGATAATGAGCATAGTTTGCCATTCCACCTTGATTCTGCATAAGAACCTTTCCCTTTTACTTCTTCTCAAGTTGAGCCTCCCCCATTTTTGCAATGAGAGCCTGAAACTTTCCATCTATATTAGTGATTGGACTTTCTTCCTCCTCAGTTACTGTATGTGCAGAAAATCTTTGATATGCATGATTAGGCTGCTATGTCTTTTTATAAAACTGTTGAGTATGCTGTGATTTCTGTGGTTGTTGAACCTTTACTGTCATGTCTCTGTTTCCTTCCCACCATTCTGGATAACCCTTGATCTTAAAAAAATTCTCCTTAACATGCCCCAGCCTTCCACAGTGATCACATCTCAAATCTGTTCTCTTAACGTTTCTTTTCCTCATCCCATCTGCATTGTCATGCTACTCAGTAGTTCCATCTCTGAACTGATAAGGTATCTTTGAATCTTTGTATACTCTAACTGCCATTGCAGAACTATTTTGAATTTCCTGGTAGCCTCCATGTACTGTCTTCTACTTCTCAATCCTGCTAATAATCTGACAAGCTTTACCAACAATAGGAAATAGATCCATCAGTGAAATCTGATGACTGATAGAACTATATTCCTCATTCAATCCCATCAAGAATTGATGAAGTTTGTCATCTTCTTCTTCAGCTGGTAGACATGTATAGTTTATACAATCCACATTACATCTCTTCCTAGGTCTTAGACAAGCATATTCATCCCATAAGCCTTTCAATTCAGTAAAGTATACAACAACATAGTCACTTCCTTGTTTTAATTCACATGTATCTTTCTTCAATTTATGGATTAAAGATCCATTGCATTCACCAAATCTCTCATTCAATTCATTCCACATAACATGTGCATCTTCACAAAACATGAATCCTCTAGCTATCTTCTTAGAAATCGAGTTTAAAATCCATGAAATCAAAGTTGAATTTACCTTATCCCATCTTTCATACAATGAATCATCTATATCAGGTGCCTTTAATTCTCCTATCATGAACTTGAGCTTTCCTCTGGATCTGATTGCCACAACCATATATCTGCTCCATGTAATATAATTGTATTCATTAAGCGGCTCTGCAACAAGCACCAAATTCAAGTTATCTGAGCTTTGAAGATCAAGAGGATCATTCAATTCATTCCTTCTGGATCTAGTGAAAGCTCCATCAGTGCGTATTGGATTCACAACTGAATTCACAGATTCGGAATCTGAAGACATGAGCTACGGATTTCAAAAGAATCAAAAAATTTTGAAGAATCGAAATATGCAGCACTAGATTTACCCAGATGCTCTGATACCATGAAAACTTTGCTAAAACAAGAAGAAAATGAAAACACAAGAGCAGAGCATTTCAATCATCATTGCCATGGAAATTTCGTTTAGAATAAACAGTGCAAAAGTGAGCTGGATTTGTGTGGTTTATACCAGACCAACAAAATCAAGAAACAGCTCAACCAATGACCAGAGTACACGTGGGCAAGCCAGTAACAGAAAATAGAAGACAAATGAAACGACAACTAAAGTCTGTGTTTCACTAAGATTTGAAACTGGCGCCATGATTTGAAAAATGATGATCACTCACCAACTGCTCCAAACTGAGAATCTTCTGATGCAGTCTTCACCAAGATACCTTAGTACCAATTGATTTTAAAATTGAAGTCCAAGATACTATTGAAATTTAACACTGATCACTATCAGTGCAGGGAATATGCAGAAGACGGTGATTTAAATTTGATCTTCATGCTTGATATAGTGATGTGCGGACTGCCGAGAGAGTATTGTTACCCCCTACGGGATTTTATCTCCATCGGCACTAACAGACATGATACAGTTATGTATCAATTTTCACCATCGATTAAGCTTCACGGCCGTTTGAAGAAGGCAGAATCAAAGCTTTCCAGGCCGAAAAGTCTGACGCCCTGGTTGTGTAGGATTTTGCTAGTAGCTAATTAAATTCCAATTGGGCCTGTATCTAGGCCTTGTTTGTACCAAAATCGAATTTAACAAATAAATTTAACATGGTTTAAAAATATTAAAATAAACATCAAATAAAAATATTAAAGTAAACATCATATAAAAATTCAGGAAAGTTTTGGGAAAGATCGTTTTTCCATATGCTTATGGAAAGATGATGTTTAATTAAATAATAAAAGGTAAAAATTCTTAGTTACAATATTAAAAATTTATTATTCAACGTGTATTAGTTATAAAGTTTATAACCCAATTCATGTAATCCAAAAATTTTATCTTCATTTCTTCTCATTTGCTCTTTAAACCTTGGTCATTCCATGACTTATGGAAAGACTGTCTTTTATGAGACGGACTCTAAAAATTCTCAAACATCATATAAAAATATTAAAACTTACATTAATTAGAAAAATTAAAAATTAAATACACACAATAGATAGTTAAACATCAAATAAAATAATTAAAATTCAACACAAATGACATCAATATCCAATATTAAAATACACATAAAATATAAAATCAAATACAAATATAAAATAAATTTTAAATAAAAATATTTAAAAACCAAATAAAAAATATTGAAAACTACATCAAGTAATAATACACATAAATTTTAAAGCATCGAAGTGGTAACCAAAATTTCCACTAACATCGTACATAAAAAAACATCAGTATTTAAATTTTAAAAGCCCAATTCACACTATTGAAATATCAAGGATAAATTAAATAAAAAGGTAATACACAAAAACAAGAAATATCGATACTAATTTTTAAAACGAAAGATGAAAAATTAACACATCAATCAAAATAAAAGAATAAATTTAAATTCAAAATAAAGATAATAAATTATCACTAACTAGTTGTATAAATGTCAAAAATTTAACATGTGAATATAAGATTTACCTTAAAGTTCAAAATTTATCTTTGAAAGACGTGAATTTAGTAGGAAAAAAATGTCACGGGATTTAGTTGGAACATCAAATGCTGAAAATAAATTATTAAATTTGGTAGTAAAAAAGCGCATTCTAAAAAAATGAGGAGGAAAATTGTCCCGCAAATTTCTCCAACAGTTGAAACATCAAGGAAAAATAAAATAAAAATATAATATTCAAAAAATAAAAAATATCGATTTTAATTTTTAAAACGACACGGTAAACTAACACATCAATCCAAATGAAAATATAAAATTAAAATTTAAGATAATAAAATATCACTAACTAGTGTCAACATGCATAAAGTGTCAAAAAATTAACATGCAAACACAAGACTACAATAAAAGATTCAAATTTAACTATAAAACACGTGATTTTAGTGGGAAAAGAAAAGATTCTAAAAAAAAATCACAAGGTTTTGTTGAAACATCATGTACTGAAAATGAAACATCAAGTTTGGTAGTAAAAACCCGAGCATTGCACAGAATTGAGGGGAAAAATTAATCCACAAATATCGCTGACCCGGATTCTTAACGCGCAAGATTCTTATGACCCGGATTCATTAATTCCCAAATAATTTATGCCCGACACCACCAAAAAGTTGTATTTGCACCCATATCCCTCCTTCCTCTCCCAAACTTTCTTTAATTATATTTGGAACCCAATCTCTAATTAAACTTCATAATTACACATTAATCATTGGTCTCGCTGTAAGACAGTTTTAAGGAGATATTTTGTTATCATTTGTGTATATCATGTACCTTAGATAGAATCATTTTCCATTTGTATGTTTGTACATGGTGCATGTATATAGCACCATTGTATCATTAATAAAATCAACCGTTCATATTTTACATGGTATTAGAGCTAAAAGTCCTGAAACCCTAAACTCTAAAATTTTCCACTACCACCGCCGCCACACGCGCCCACGCACCACCACCATCGCCTTGATCCAGCTTCACATGCCGCCACCACTGCCGCTTGTAGCCACCATCGCCCTAAGCCGATTGACACCCATGTCGTCCTTTTTCTGCCATCATGAATCTCTACGATCACGTTGAAATAAAAAATCTCGACGTTCCTGCTAATCCTGTTGTTGCCGCCGGTGAGGATGTGTTCGAGCTTCAACTCGGAGCCGGTCCACCCATCGTTCCAGCGCTGCTCGCCGTCACTGATGGTGCTACCGCTGCCCAAGGATATTCAGACGAAGTTCCACCACCGCCGCCGATCCATGTTGCCAAATTTCTAGCTTGCTTGCTACTGATGCCACCGTCTTCCAAGCCACCGTACAGGCAGCGGCGGTCGCCGCCGCCTAGGCTATTTGCCAGTCCGCCGGTGACTCTTCTCATGTGTTCCCTGCCAGTCATCCCTACTATGTTCATCCGTCAGATCATCCAGGTTTGAGAATCTTTCCTGAGATCTTGAAAGGTTATAATTATAATGAATGAAGTACCTCCCTGTTTAATGCATTTTCTGCTAAACGCAAAGAGGGTTTTCTTGATGGTTCTATCGTTAAGCCTTTGCCTAATGAACCTTTTTATAATGACTGGAATAGTGTGAATTCTATACTTGTTGGTTCGATTGTTCAGATTCTTAATCTATCCAGTAGGTCTGGTATTACTTATTGTGCGTGTGTTAAGGAACTTTGAGATGACCTTAAAAAACATTTTTCTATTGGTAATGGACCGCACATGTGCGAAATTCGTGCGGCCATTTATACTTGTTGCCAGAATGGTCAGTTTGTTGCTGCTTATTATAGTAAATGCAAGAAATTGTGGGATGAATTGATCACTTACCTGCCCGCTCAAACATGTGTCTGTCCAGCTACTGCTGTTGCTACTCAAGGCTGTGAGAATGAGATAGTTCATCAATTTCTCATTGGTCTTGATGAAGGATATCAGATGTTGAGATCACATATCTTGATGCAGGATCCCTTGCCATCTATTGATCATGTTCACTCGCTTGCAATTCAGGAGGAGCATTACAAAAATGTTATTAATGCCCGTGCGTAGCTTCTGTTCCTACTCAAGGCCGTGAGAATGAAATGGTTCATCAATTTCTCATTGGTCTTGATGAAGGGTATCATACATTGAGATCACTTATCTTGACATAGGATCCCTTTCCCTCTATTGGTCGTGTTCACTCGCTTGCAATTCAAGAGAAGCACCACAAAAATGTTATTAATGCCTGTAAGTCTACTCCGGACACCATGGCCTTTGCTGTACGGCATCGTCTCTTGCTCTGAAGCCAACCACCGCCACCCCGGGACATCTACACGCCGCTGCCATTGACCGGAAAAGCCTCATGTGTACTCATTACAACTGTAAGGGCACGATGTTACTACCTGGTTCAAGATTATTAGCTATCCTGAGTGGTTTGTGGAGAAAAGACCTCCGCGATCTGGTTAGAGAGCTCCAAACCAGCGAGCCTGCGCCTCTGCAATGGTGACTTTTGTCAGAGCTGCTCTTGCTGCCGCCGCGGCAACTCCACATGCGGTCAAAGTCGGGGCCATCCTCTCCGATGCTGATCAGACTACTTTCAGTTTCTCCTTGTCCAAGGAACAGTGGAGTACGATTCTTAATATCTTCTCTAAGATGACTAATTCTGACAATATGTCAGGTAAGCCTACTTTACCTAGGATTCTGGATACCGGAACTCCATACCATATGACTGGTGACAGGGATCTTTTGCATGATATTGAACCTACTGATCATATTGATGTCATCCTTCCTGATGGCTCTATCTCTACTACTACTGAACACGGAAATTAATACTTTGGTGATGTTCTTATTTCTCGTGTTTTATTTATTCCGGAATTATGTTGAAACTTGTTGTCTTTTGCCAAGTTAATTGCTGCTTTATATTGTCTAGTTTTTCTTACCGAAAAATTATGCATATTACATGATATCAGCACGAGGATAGTGATTGGCGCGGGTGATTTGCAGGGAAGGGTTTATCAATGAGAGCAATATTAGCTTGCCAAGATGAATGTGTTCTTTGCTCTTGTTCAGACACAGTTTCGCCGCTCAGTTCAAAGAGTTAGAGCTGATAATGAAACCAAGTTTCTTTCTCTCATACATTACTTTGATGAGAAAGGAATTAGGTTCGAGACAACCACTATCTACACGCCACAACAGAATGGGCGAGTGGAACGGAAGCACCGCCACATCTTAAACGTGGCTCGTGCTCTTTGTTTCCAAGCTCATTTTCCTACTGACTTCTATGGAGAATGCATTGTTACTACTTCCTACCTAATCAATCGCACTCTAACAGCGGTGTTGAATGGCCATTCTCCTCATCAACTTCTTCATGCTCGTGCACTCGACCACAACAATCTCCGTGTGTTTGGTTGTTTGTGCTTTGAGTCTCAACTCCCAAAGTGGCGTGATAAGTTTGCATCCATAAGTCACAAATGTGTTTTTCCAGGATATCCATTTAACAAGAAACCTTGGTGTGTTTATAACTTGGAGTCTTGCACAGTGTTTGATAGTCGAGATGTTGTGTTTTATAAAGATTGTGTTCTGTATGCCTCTGCTGCTGAATTTCCTCTTTCCAAGGATTTGATCCCGCCACCGGAGCCTGCCGTCTATGGCGCCCACCACCTGCTCCGATGCCGCCGCTGGCTCCAATCACACTGCCACCGACACCTTTGACACACGTCGCTGCATCTTGGTTGCCACCAGTCGAGCTACCCCTTGCACTGTGGCTTGTTCAATCTGAGCTGATCTTAGCTCACCCCGAAGTCACTGCCTAAGTTGCTACCTACGTCCGAGTTTTCTTGTTCCGATCTGGATGAGTCACCGTCACCGTTGCCTCTCCAACCGTCGAGTACTCGCCTATGTCGTGCTCCAGTGAAATTTTAAGATTACAGTTGTACTACTACTTGTGCTATAAACCCCCCCCCCCTTCTGCTCTTTCTTCTCCGCCGGATCTGTCTTCAGGTACTCTTTACCCTATTGTTGATTATCTGACTTGTAATAATTTTTTGGTTTTGCATTCTAGATTTTGAGCTACAGTTACAGATGGCTGAAACCATGTTACTTATTCCAAGGCTTCTCATCATTCACACTGGCAGGCAGCAATGACTGATGAGATTAACGCACTTGAGCGGAACAATGCTGGGGTTCTGTCTCCTCTGCTTCCTGATAAACATGGTATTGGATGCAAATGGGTGTTTAGAACCAAGTATAAGTCAGATGGTTGGATTGAGCGCCACAAAGCTCAGCTGGTTGTTCTTAGCAATCAACAGATTGATGGCATTGATTTCACCGAGACTTTCGCTCATGTTGCCAAGATGAGCTCGGTTCGGCTGTTGCATGGGGATCTGGATGAGAAGGTTTACATGCGCCCCCTCCTGGTTATCCTCTTCTTGCGCCTGGCTTGGTTTGCAAGCTTTGCAAATCACTTTATGGTCTTCGTCAGGCTCCCAGAAACTGGTTTGCGAAACTTGATGCTGCCTTGCACATTTTTGGCTTTGTACAGAGTAAGGCATACTACTCTTTGTTCACTTATATGCCTAATGAAGCTTCCTTGCATGTTTTGGTTTATGTTGATGATTTTATCATTGTTGGATCTTCTTCTACTTTAATGATTGAGTTCAAGAAGTATCTCAGTTATTATTTTCATATGAAAAATCTTGGTGTTCTGAAGTATTTTTTGGGTATTGAGATTGCTCGGAGGCCTGATGGTATATTTTTGTCCCAATGGAAATATGCTCTTGATATTTTGACTAATGCTGGATTGTTAGGTGCCAAGCCTACGGACTTTTCGATGGAACAACAATACAACTTGGAGCTCGCAGATGGTCCCCTCTACACTGATCATGCGCAATATCGCAAGCTAGTTGGAAAGCTATATTATCTGACTATCACTCACCCAGAGCTTAGTTATTTTGTGCACACTCTGGCGTAGTTCATGGAGAAACCGCGAGTTGCGCACTGGCAAGCCGCCCTGCGCGTGTTACATTTTCTGAAGGGCCATCTAGGACAAGGTTTATTTCTTTCTATTAAAAGCTCTCTTTAGCTTACTGCTTTTTTGTGACTCTGATTGAGTTGCTTACCCAATTACGCGTCATTCTTTGACTGGATATTTTGTTATGCTTGGTGAATCTCTTTTTTCTTGGAAGACAAAGAAACAATCGACTGTTTCCCGATCTTCCGCAAAAGCCGAGTATCGCACCATTGCGGTTGTTTGTTGTGAGTTGATTTGGCTTAAGTCCCTTCTTCGTGATTTGGGGGTAGACCACTCTTCTCCTATGCATTTATATTGTGACAATCAAACAACCCTTCATATTGTAGCCAATCCCATGTTTCATGAGTGTACAAAGCATATTGAGATTGACTGTCATTTTGTTCGTGATTTGGTACAGTCTGGTGAAGTTATTACTCATCATATTCGCACTTCTAGTCAACCTGCGGATTTATCTACTAAAGCTCTTGGACGACAGTCATTTCAGGCTCTTCTTAGCAAGTTGGACATTCGTGATCCATATGCTCAAACTTGAGAAGGAGTGTTAAGGAGATATTTTGTTATATTTTGTGTATATCTTGTGCCTTAGATAATTTTTTTCCATTTGTGATTCTGTACGTGGTGCCTATTTATAGCACCATTGTATCACTAATAAAATCAACCATTCATATTTTACCGACGGTCTCGCACAAGAATTTTTATATTTATAAAGGAGAACGAATAATTACTAATAAAATTCCGTCGAATAAAAAAATACTTATAAATTGGTAAGGGAAAATTATACTAGTACAATATTTTGGCTACCCGTGTCTTCATCATCGGATGAGTAAGAATAAACATCGTCAGTTACAACACTTGAATTGGCAGACCATGTTGACCCCATATCACTACTGCTATTAAAAATGCTGTAATTTTCGCAGTGTTGTACAATTTCATCGACTGCTTTAGGGCTTCCCTTTCTCATAAAAATGTGACACAGAACCCAATTCCCCAACTGAACTGAGCACCTCTGCGAAGAAAAGAACAAATTAATTCATTATTAACTGTAGCATAGACCATGTAGCACTAATATTGCTCTCATGGATAAATATATAAATCAGTTACGCAAGTATATCATTCTTTCTGTATATTTGAATTTAGCAATCAAAATAAATTTATTATGGTTCAATGAATTGAATTCAGAGTATGGATATGCGTCTTTTAAGTAGTAGAAAATTTTAAATTTTACAATAAGTAATTACAGATAAAACAAGATAATGGTTTCGAGAACCAACGAGCCTATAGTTAATTAACACCGAACTTACAGTAATTAGTCGATACGTACACTCTAAAGGCATGATAGGGATTGTATATGCACGTACAAAACTATTAAAATAATGTTCTCAAGCAAATACTATAACCTAATAATTTACTATTTTAACCCGTTATACCTGATGGCTAGGTTTCGTCGCAAGTTGAGATGAACAAGAAGCTGCTGCTTTTCCTGTGAGGATGATACGATACTCACGCATGATCCAGTGAGTTCTGGACCCACTTTGAGGTTTACCGGAGTAAAACACGAGCGTCTTTCGTAATCCCACCAGCGGTTTCCTTTTCGAAGAAACGATTTGCTTGTCCACACCAGATGCCTTCCAGTAACCGCCTGCACTTTCCCTACTTGACTGATTTCTTCCTTCCTTGATGCTGAAGAAATATCTATCCTGCTCTCCATTACCTACATTAAGAAGCCGACTCTTTTATGAGATGAACGTATTAATTAACCAACATTTACGCTCGATAACTCAGTTTCTGAACATGATTCCCAGGTTATTTTGGGTGTATCATGGAATATATCATTAATTAGGGTTGACTGGAGGATCATGTATTATATATGTTACCTGGCAAATCCCATGGATTAAACCTGCTGACATTGATTTCGGGGATGATGGAAGCAGGCAAAGGGCATGAAAATGTTTTCCTCAAGAGATACTGGAACACAATCTCTTCATCCGTCGGCTGAAATCGAAAACCTGGAGGCAGATTGATCACTCCACCTTTTGCGAAGTTCGAACTTCCCATATGTTTGATTTTTATATGGAATCCTTATTATCCGAAGACCGAAACTCAGTTTCTGATATAAACTTAGCACGGCTTCATACTTACAAAGTCTTGGGTGTCACATAAATAGATGAAAATATAGGTTGCAAGATGATGGGGCATATGGATTCTAGGAAGCTTAAGTTTTAAGAAAGAATTGGATGTCGAAGGTATAGAATCTTATAAAATTAAATTCTTTTTTCTTCTGAATGGTCCATGAAGATTAAAAGTTTTCGGTGCATCTCTTTTCCTTTACCCTGAACGACCAAATTTGGATAGAATATTATTCGTGTAGCTGGTACGCCCAAGTCTGCTGACTGGGTTCTCCAAGCATTGTCCAATGGCTTTTCACAAACAGGGGCCTCACTTAGAGGTTAAGAATTCCAATCTTTTGATTTAAAGTAAATTATTGATTTGAACCTTTACATCTAGGGATAGCAGTGAGGCGGTTATTGGTGGAGCGCCGCATCTGCTACAATAGAGCAGGTATGGATATAGTTTTTGTGGGGTGAGACGGGTATGAGTATGGAAATTGATACCCGCTATAGGTAGTGGGTCGGACATGGATATTAGTTCATACTTGTCTCACCCCTGCCTCACCCCGCTATACCCGCTATTGGTGAACATCGTTTCACTCACCAAAATAATTTACGAACTCTAATGATAAAATTAACACAGTAGTAAGTAGAGTCAATCCCATGAGGAACAGAGCAATAACTATGAATAATACCTACTAATATAGAACACTTTTGATGCAGCCACCACACCTTAATTAAAGATTTTTCTAACAACTAAAGATGCAAACAAACAAATTATTTAAGACGAATAAAAATGCAAACTAACAAATATAAAATATATGTAGTAAATATACGATGAATGTAATCGAATCAGAATAACTCACATTAGTAAAACATCGATCATCGGTGCAAAGATAAATCAATTCATATGCATCTATCAGATATAGAACAAGAAGTTTATGCTTAAACCCTCCCAATTCTTTCTTACCTTGTCGACAATTAACAAATTATAATTAACCAGACTCCTGATTAGATTATGATTTATTCTGATTAGAGTTATTTCCTTATTATACCTCTATTGTACTCTCTATATATTCAGATATCAATAATACAATTTATTACGGCAAATCATTCTGTCATGGTATCAGAGCAAGTTCTGATCCCAAATCATAAATTTATTTTTATTTCTTTTTCCAGCAGATAAAAACAACTGTTTCCAGCAAATTTCCGATCAATTTCTGGCAAATTTCTGATCAATTTCCGGCAATTTTGGACGGCTCCCGATAGCCTATTTTGTCATCCTCTTCGCCGGTGTCTCTTGCTTTCCGAAAAATCAAACTCCTCATCCCCCGCGTTCGTATCCGGCGTCGTCGGCGTTCAAACCCTCTGGCGGCGAACTTTCTCGGCATTCAAACCTTCAAGTCATCTCCGGCGGCAGCGGCTTTGTTTCTGGATATCAAATTTCAACCTCCTCTTGTCTCGCCGTGCTCGTCGTTGTGCTCATCGCCGTGCTCGTCGTCGTGCTCGTCGTCGTGCCCGTCGTGCTTGGCTTTGTCTCCGACGTGCTCATCGAGTCTCAGCCGAACCAGCAACAGCCAGATCCACGCGCCAGTTTCTTCCAGAAGCGCGTGCGTCCATGCGCTCGTGTGTGCAGAGGCGCGCACACCCTTCCGTGAAGTCACGCGCCTGGCGAGCCAACAACATCTTCTGAGCGTGAAGTCACGCGCCTGACGGTTCAATAGCATTTTCTGCACGTGAAGTCACACGCCTGGCGGTTTAATAGCATTTTCTAGCATTTTTTGCACGCGCCCGGTCATTTTGCGCATATTTTCTGGCCATCTTCTTGCTATGGTTTATTTGGCGCCTTTTTCTCGGGTAGATGGTTCCACTAATTGGATTGCAGACAAAGCTTTGTTTCAGGCCAGTGTGAATGGCCTCAATCGTCATCCTTCGTCAAATCAGTGGATTGTTGATTCGGGTGCTACATCTCACATCACTGCTCACACCAGTCATCTTGATAAGGTACAATCTTATCGTGGTTCTGATTCTATTCTTGTTGGAAATGGTGAATCATTATCTATTTCTCACATCGGCCAATGTAATTTCTCTGGTTTCTCTGTTAATGATGTTCTGGTAGTTCCTAAGATTACTAGAAGCTTAATATCCATCAGTAAGCTTACTCGTGATTTACCTGTCCGTATTATATTTGATGCCGATGCATTTTCCATTGAGCATAAGCATACATGGACGATAATTGGTAACGGCCGTCATAGTTCAGGTCTTTATTATCTTGAGACTGGTGATTCCAGCTTTTCAGGCGAACTACGCTCTACAAAGCTTCATGCTTCTTTTGAGAAGTGGCACTCTCGCCTCGGTCATGTGTCTCATGATACTATTCAGTTATTGAATCGACGGGGCCTTATTTTTGTCACTTCTGCTATGCCTGCACCAGTCAGTTGCTCTCCTTGTTAGATGGCCAAGAGTAGCCGTTTGCCCTTTTCCACTAGTGACAAACGCGCTACTGGTTTATTGGATAAAGTACATTGTAATTTGTGGGGACCAGCTCCTGTTTTATCTGTCGGTGGTTTCTCTTATTATGCCGTTTTCATTGATGATTTTTTGCGATTCACATGGTTTCTTTCGATGCGGCATAAGTCGGATTTCTATGACACTTTTATCCAATTTCAGAAATTCGTTGAGAATCAATTTTCTGCTAGGGTTAAAAATTTTCAGACCGATGGTGGCACCGAGTTTACTAATCACCGACTTCAGGCTCATCTCATATCATGTGGCATTCATCATCAGATGTCCTCGCCCTATACACCTGTTCAGAATGGCCGGGCTGAGCGGAAGCATCGTCACATCACAGAGACTGGTCTTGCCATGCTTTTTCACTCTTCTGTGACGCACTGTTATTGGGTGGAAGCTTTCTCCTCTGCGGCTTACATTATTAATCGTCTGCCTAGTTTAGTTCTGAGTGGAAATCACCTTTTGAGGTTGTTTTTGGTCATGTGCCTGACTATACCCTCTTTCACCCATTTGGTTGTCGTGCATTTCCATGTCTGCGTGCCACTGCTACTGATAAGTTTGCACCCCGATCCATTCCCTATGTTTTTATTGGCTATAGCCCTCGTCACAAGGGCTTCCAGTGTCTCGACCAGACTTCTGGGCGCATATATCTCTCTCACCACGTTCGTTTTGATGAAACTTTCTTCCCTTATATCTCATCTTCCACGGACAGTCGTTCGATTTCAGATTTGGAGATTTCATCATTTTTTTATGGAATTGTTACTTCATCGATTGGGGTCACCACACCTGTGTCTGTGTCTGTTCCAGCTGCCTCTCCTTCACCACCATCTTCCATCTGGACGGTTGACCTGGACCCAGCTCCTCGGCCAACGCCCACCATACCTCAGCCGCTGGCCATCACTCCTCAGCCACCGTCTCAGCCACCGGCCACCACATCTCAGCCTTTATCGGCTATTATTTCTCCAGCGACTTCCGACGGCCACTCTCCGGTCAACGCATCTCAATCTTCCTCAGTGTCATTAGCTGGTTCGACTCCTCCATCTTCGCCGCCCCCATTTCGTACTCATCGGATGGCCACTCGGTCTTCTACTGGTGCCATTCAGCACCGGGATTATTCGGATATTATTGCTCATGGTCTCACTGCCACACTCCTCTCTTAGACAGAGCCACTGATTATCGCTCTACCCTTCAGGATCCAACCTGGGTTTCAGCCATGGATGATGAGATAGCCGCTCTTCGTGGTCAGCACACTTGGGATTTGGTGCCTCGACCTTTGAATGTTAACATTGTTGGCTCCAAATGGGTCTATAGGCTCAAGTATCTACCAGATGGCACTCTTGAGTGTCACAAAGCTAGACTTGTGGCGCAGGGTTTCTCGCAGATTCTGGATTTTGATTTTGACCACACTTTTAGTCCTGTGGTCAAAGCCCCCACTGTTAGGACGGTTCTCGCCGTAGCTACCATGCGTTCCTGGCCACTTCATCAGTTGGATGTCAAGAACGCTTTCCTTAATGGTGTTCTTGATGTTCCATTCTACATAAAGCAGCCCATTGGTTATCAGGATTCTATCCATCCAGACTATGTTTGTCGTTTGCGAAAGGCCATTTATGGTCTTAAGCAGGCTCCTCGGGCTTGGTTCAGCGTTTCAGCAGTTATCTGACACAGCTTGGTTTTCGGTGCAGCTCCGCTGATACTTCTTTGTTTGTCCTTTCGAGAGGGTCGTCGTTACTGTACCTACTTGTGTATGGGGACGATATCATTCTTATAGGCAATGACTCGACTCTCTTCACCAGTTCATTGATCGGACACAGAGAGAGTTTGCGATCAAGGATCTCGGTGCTCTTCATGACTTTCTTGGTCTTGAAGTTTCGCCTACCTCCTCAGGATTACTACTCGGGATATTTTGAATCGGGCCGGTATCTCTGACGTGGCACCTGTTTCTACTCCATTTGTTGCTGGTTCTCAGCTTCACAGCTCTACCAGTCCTCCATTTCAGGATCCTACACTTTATCGTTCTCTTGTTGGTGCTCTCCAGTATGTCACCATCTCTCTCCCGGATTTGGCATTCTCGGTCAACAGGGTGAGTCAGTATCTTCAGGATCCCAGAGATGACCATTTTGCTGCCGTGACTCGGATTTTGCCGTATGTTCGTGGCACTCTTCATTTTGGTCTCCGGTTTTGTTCTACTAGTGCTCCTGATGTGTTAGGATACTCTAATGCTGATTGGGCTCGCTGTCTGGAGACTCGTCGGTCCACTTATGGTTATGCGGTTTTTCTTGGTGGGAATCTGGTTTCTTGGAGTGCCAAGAAACAACCCACTGTTTCTCGCTCTAGCACTGAGTCTGAATACCGTGCTCTCGCCAACACTGCCTCAGAAGTGGTTTGGCTCACTCATTTGCTTCGTGATCTTCGGGTTCCACTTTCTGGTTCTCCACTATTGTTATGTGACAATAGTAGTGCTATCTTCTTGGCTCAGAATCCAGTGGTGCACAAGCGGGCGAAGCACATCGACATCGACTACCATTTTGTTCGTGAGTTGGTGACATCCGGAAAGCTGCGTGTTGCTCATGTTCCGACTTCTCTTCAGATTGCAGACATTTTCACCAAGGGGCTCTCTCGTCCGCTATTCGAGTTCTTCAGGTCCAAGCTGTGCATCAGCGAGCATCCGATGCTTCGCTTAAGGGGGGTGTTAGACTAAATCAGACTCCTGATTAGATTATGATTTATTCTGATTAGAGTTCTTTCCTTATTATACATCTATTGTACTCTCTATATATTCAGATATCAATAATACAATTTATTACGGCAAATCATTCTGTCAATCGGCGCAAAGATAAGTCAATTCATATGCATCTATTAGATATAGAACAACAAGTTTATGCTTAAACCCTCCCAATTCTTTCTTACCTTGTCGACAATTAACAAATTATAATTAACCAATTATAATTAACCATTTGTTTCTCTTACCAAGATGCCCAATGAAAGTATTCGTTGAACCAGATATACACCTCGATAGCATTAAGAATGAAAATAACATGATATATCAATTACCCAAGTATTCGCAAGTAGTAACACACACTTAATTGTTCCACATCTTGTTGTTACAGTTTTAACTAGTTATCTATATAGCTTTCACAGGAACTCATTACTTACTAACATTTTCCAAAGATTACGTATTGGAGAAATTAAATATTAATATTTCAATAATATTCAAGTTGCCCAGACTCAAACATAAATACCCCATTGCATTCCATCGTCTCATATTGTACAAGAATAAATAAAATCAAGAACAATAAAGAACCCATAAAAATTAATTATAAAATATTTAGTACTCACGATTCATAAACTAGTTCTTGTTATTCCATACCAATTTAAAAATTATCTGCTCATAATAATTAAACCTAACAAATATATAATATTCTAACAAAACATAACTGATAATATATAATAATAAACGAAATCAAACTACCAAACCAATGTCCTGTATACGAATCATATTTCCTAAGAATCATATAACCTGCGCACAACTCCCAAAACACAATTGGTGTCGAACTAATCAAATAAATGATCACCAAATTATCCTAGAAGACCTATTGCTGCCCTGCGAAACAAAACTAAAGTTGACGATATAAAACATCCATCCGCCCCCTGCGTCCTGAATATTTCATAGGTCCCAAACCAAACTTTTCCAATCTTTTACCAGAATTGGAAAGTAAATAAAATTTATGGAAATTAAACTATCAACTAACTAAATAATGATAAGATAAGAAAAGTAAATATCTCTTTTCTTAAAATTATATAATTTACAAAGGCCAAAATTAAGAACCAATATTTTCTTCATTATTTCTTCAACTCTTCACTTTCTTCTTTATTTCTTCAACTTTTCACTTTCTTCTTTATTGCCACTTTTTTTCTTTTCTTCAAATGCTGGAATAATGAAAATTAATTATTCATTGGAATACATTACCTCAACAAAAACTCCATGGGAAAAAATAGTGTAGTGTTAAGTTCCCATTAGAGCTCCAAAATCCTTCAATTTCTCAACATTCTTGCTTTCATCTCAAAAATTCTCCAATCATCACATCTGTACATAAAACACACCTAAAGTGCACATTATTCTCATTAAAGCTCAATTTAATGCCCCAGAAATTTGGTTTTACCTAATTTTCTTAATTATTGCTAGTATGTTCCAACATAACCTATCTAACCAAGTTTGCAATAAAGTAAAGTATTAAAGACACGAGACTTGGTTACGCAGTTCGGTGAAATCCACCTACATCTGCAGGGACTGACCTAGTTCATAATGAATCTACTAATCAGAAAGATACAGTACAAAATACACCATACAAAATATTTATCTTTACTAATCAAACGTGTGAATTCTGCTAGCTCTCCTAGCTACCGATCCGCCTTGATCAGACTCCCTCTGACATCGAAACTCGTCGACGCTTGATCTCCTTCTCCCGAGGAATTAAGGCATACGATTCTGATTTGAACGGCAGGTCACGTACGTTGGAACATATAGATCTGGCTCTTTGCAAGACTCTCGTAAGGATCAAAATTTGTATGCAGATTTTTCTATTGAAATTGTGAATTTAATGCAGTTGTGGTGTCCCCTTTTAAAGCTATGAGCATATCAGAACTCTTCATGATTATCTCCATAATATTCATATTCCTTATCTGCTTCTGAAGCATATCCAAATTCCATAAATAAAGGGATTTTCCTTACCACAATATCTCCAATATATTCGATAATATCAATGTCATATTTGTAGGAATTTTCCATAAATCAATTATGCTTCTACCACCGCCTAGAATATCGTGGAATATTTAGATTTCCATAAATCACAAATAACATAATATTTTGTCTTTCTTCCATTCGAATCTGTAGGCGTAACTGTGGCAGTCCGCATGTTCCAACATGGAAAGTTTTTTTGTTTTCAAATATGTTCACAAATTGCCAATTAAAATATTCAATGAACACTACTTGACTTTACAATCTTCCCCTTTGGCATTTTGTTGACCGGGCCATTTTGGACATTAAGAACACAATGAAAAAATATCTTCCAATCAAACACATACGGCTTCCAGAAATCCACCTGTGTTGGAACATATGCATACTACTGAATTTGATCATAAAAAATACCATCCGAACACTAGAATTTCAGAATACCAAAAAAAATATTCAAATTACAGTCATCCAATAATAATAATAATATCCAAAAATCACCAAATATTCTCCCCCTGGGGCCATGAATATGCCAAAGGCAATAAACCATAGAAATAAATTTTGAAATAAACAAAAAACCAGCTTCTCCTGATCATAACATGAGATCTATGCTAGAACATAAATACTGCATCAAAGTCAGTTCTGTTTAGGAGCAGCATCATGTGCCTCCAGCTGAGCCTTCTTCCTCTCAAGTCTTGCCTTCTCCGCTTCAAGTGCCGCAATTTGGATGGCTATAGCCCACAACCTTACATTGGGCACCACTATCTTGGCCTTGTTTTCAGCATCTGCGGAGGTAGTAGCTTCAGGGTTCCATGGAAGATCAAGAACTTGCCGCATGCCAAAAGTCTTCTTGTTAGGCCGGAGAAACTCTGTATCGATGATCACATCCTTTGCTTTTCCCTTTACCTTGGCACTCTTAGCCAATGCAGATATAAAGCTAGGATACACCAGAGCATGCTTTGCCTTTGGAGCAATGGCTTGCCTCACTAGACTCTGCTGGATAAATAACCCCATATTAAATGGTTTCTGTGCAACACAGTACATCAACCTTGCCATTTCTCTTGTCAAAGCAGCGGTGTTGGAAGATGGCATCTAGCGATTCACAGCTACCTGATATAGACCAAAAAACCTAGAGGAAAGGCAGGAAGCATGTGAGTATCCAGTCTCAGGCCACTCTATCTTGTACCCCCCCCCGAGAAAACCTTTAGAATTCTGTCATCTGATACATCTAAGTTATCTGAAAACACTCCATAAAAGTCTGGAGTTTTCAGCCTCAAAATTTTATTTATCCTGGCAGCAAAAAAATCAATAATCCCCCCCTAACATATACCTTGTTAAACCATGGGGAATTAACCTCTAAGTTCCCTGACGTCAGATTGGAGAATACTTCAGTGACCACCTGCTTGTTGTACTGAAGTTGTACCGTAGCAGCCCTCTTCATCCCAATTAATTCCAGAAAACCAGAAAAGCCATTAGCCCTATATGCATCTAGGTCTACTGGTCTCTCAGAGATTACCTTCCTCTTTGTAAACACCTCTCCCATCTCCTCACATTTTACATCAAAGTAAGAAAATAACAGTGCGTCACTTACAAGAAGAGGTGGCAGCACTTTCTTCTTAGGAGCAGATTGGGTTTTCTTGGATTTCTTGGTTGGTGGGGAGTCCTCAGTAGTATCCATCTTCCTCTCTTCATCACAGGAGTAGTTCAACTCAGGCTCCTGTGTTGAAACATACTCATAATCTCCAGCATCTTCTTCTTCAGCAGTCTCTGTCCTGCCATGTGTTCCAACATGCTGATCCTCAACTGATTGATCTTGCCTCAAATCAGATCCTCCAGCCTGTCCTCCGTCCGAATACTCTGGTTCATCATGTGCATTACCAGTGGCATCAAACTGGTCTTAACCTCCCATGTCCTCATCATCAATTTCCATGTCTTCAGTTTTTTTTGAATTTGCCCTCTGTGTTGGAACATACCCAACACTGCTTCCATCTTCACTATCTGTAATCTCTATGATTACAAGTTTTCTAAGCTCTTCAATCCTCTGGGCAACCTTAGCATTATAAAACCCTACAGGCATCCTATCAGTGGACTTAACCACCTCTATCCCCTCAGTCACTTTATCACCTATCTCTTTAATTTTAACATAGCTGGGCTAGGAATAGACGAGTAAACATGAAATCTATCCTTTCCCCTGTAAAATCCATATTTCTGCCTCAAAAATTTGACCTCATAATTTTCCACATCGTCTAGATCACCAATATCACCAGACACAAGTTCCTTGACATTAACATTCAAAAATTCCCTTCTAAACTATTGATTTTAGTTGAATCTACCGTGGTTCTGTTTGCCTCAAGCCACTCAAAAAATATCATCTACTCACTTAAATTTCATTCCATGCACCTTTAAAAGAGGAGGATCAGGGCCTGTCACCTTTTGATAGGGACCTTTCCCTTTGCCTTTGTGGTCTTCACTTTGTCCGTCATCACAAGTCGAGTCAGCCTCCACATTTTCTTCCCTCTGCTCAACATTGTTATATTCTAGAGGTTGAGAGGTTTCTTGAGTCTCATTCTCGATCGTGCGAGATTTAGAGCTTGAAGACATGTTTTTTGGCAGAGTTTTGTTGTGAGGAGAAAAATCTTGGCAAATTTTGGCAACAAGAATCACCAGATCACCAAGAATAATGGGAGTGTAGGCCGAAAAGAGTGGGATATGGAGAGATGGAGACAATTTTGAACCAAACACAAACTATTCACTTCCCTGCCTCTTTTGCCGCAAAAGCACACTTTTTACCTTTCCAAGAAAAGTAATGATTTATTTTTCTCATTTGTCAACTCAAGGCACACCTTCTTCCAACATACCATAACTCAAATTCGGGTAGTTTTCTTTTTCTTCCAACATACCATAACCTTGCAACTTCTATTTTTGTAGCATTTTCTTCTTTCTATTTTTTTGTTTTTCTGAATAAAAATACAGCGAGAAAAAAAAAGCTAGCTAAAGGAAAGAATTACCTCAAATCTGAAAAACACCTAAGTGTTGTCTGAGACTTTCAAATGTGGCGGTGTCCAATTGCTTTGTAAAACTATCAGTAAAATGTTCAGATGTTGGAACATAGACTACCATAACTTCCTTCCTTTCAACAAGATCTCTAATAAAATGATGCCTTATGTCAATATGCTTGGTTCAAGAGTGCTGGACTGAATTTTTTGAAATATCTATAGCACTCATATAAAATCCTCAAAGGCCCTTGGTGAATTCTATCGTCGTTCATCATTTGCTTCATCCATAACAATTGTGCACAACAATTTCTAGCAGCAAGATATTCAGTTTCTGCAGTAGATAAAGAGATCGAATTTTGTTTCTTACTGTACCAAGAAACTAGGTTCGTACCAATAAAGAAACATCAACCTGTAGTGCTCTTTCGATCATCAGCATTACTAGCCCAATCAGAATCGCTGTACCCAATTAGATCAGAATCTTGATTCTTAGAATACTAGACAACATACTCAGAAGTCCCACTTACATATCGAACAACTCTTTTAACTGTAGTGAGATGAGATTCCTTTGGATCAGCCTGAAATCTTGCATATATTCCTACGCTGAAACATATATCTGGTCTACTTGCTGTCAAATACAATAGACTCCCAATCATGCCCCTGTATAACTTCTGATCAACCGCAACTCCTTTCTCATCCTTTACCAGTTTGTCAAAAACCCCCATAGGTGTTCGAACTGCTCTGGCATTGGTTAAACCAAATCATTTTACCAAGTTCAGTGCATGCTTACTCTGATTTATGAACAAGCCATTTTTCTTTGCATAACTTGTAGTCCTATAAAGTATGTTAGCTCCCATACCATGCTCATCTCAAATTCAGCCTCCATAATAGTGATAAAATCATGTACCATAGATGGTGAAGTAGAACCAAAAACTATATCATTAACATAAATTTGGGCAATCAAAATTTTTGATTCCTGTTCAAGCACAAACAAGGTGCAGTCTACTCCCCCTCGACGATAACCTTTCTTAAGAAGAAAGTGAGTAAGTCGTTCATACCATGCCCTTGGTGCTTGCTTTTAGCCATATAACGTCTTCTTGAGGCGATACACATAATGAGGGTAATGAGGATCCTCAAATGCTTTAGGTTGTTCCACATATACTTATTCATTTACCACACCATTTAGGAAAGCACTCTTGACATCCATTTGATATAGAGTAAAATTCATAGAGCAGGCAATAGCAAGTAAAATTTGAATTGACTCTAACCTGGCAACTGGTGTGAATGTCTCATCAAAGTCGACTCCTTCAACTTGTGCATATCCTTGAGCTACCAGTCTAGCTTTGTTTCGAGTAATATATCTGTCAGTATCAGATTTATTCTTGAAGATCCACTTTGTGCCGATAACATTTACACCATTAGGACGTGGAGTAAGATACCATACATCATTTCTTGCAAACTGACCTAGTTCTTCTTGCATTGCAACAATCCAGTATTCATCCAGTAATACCTCCTTCTAGTTCTTGGGTTTAATGAGAGAGATAAAGAAATGTAATCCTACCAACATTCTGTAATCAACCCGAGGAACTGATCTAGTACTTCATGTTATTGATTCAGGTTGATCCTGTTTTGGAACATAGGATAAGGCAATGGAGGTGATGTTCCAACATGATCAGTTTCATCTGGTTCAGCAAGGTAATCAGTTTGCTCATATGTTCCAATATGCGATGGGTCTAGCTTGTTAGGTTGACTCGGCTGTGTTGGAACATGGTTTTTATCGGGTTCATCTTCTACACCATATGAACCTTGTCCTTCTTCAGAATCATCCGCAATAAAGTTTATGGATTCCATGAGAGTGTTTGTCCGAAGGTTATAAACACGATATGCCCGGTTGTTCACAGAATACCCAAGAAAGATTCCAATATCACAGCGATTGTCGAATTTTTCCAATTGCTCTCTATCTTTGAGGATGTAGCACTTGCTTCCAAACATATGAAAGTATGAGACATTTGGTTTCCTGCCCTTCCAAATCTCATAAGATGTTTTGCTTGTGAATGGACGCAGATGCACTCGATTGATTGTATAGAAAGCTGTGTTAATGGCTTCTGCCCACCATTTCTTTTTGTGAATTTCTATCTTGGCTAACATAACTCAAGTAATCTCTTGTAGAATTATGTCTTTCCGTTCTACAACACCATTCTGCTGAGGGGTGATTGGTACAGAAAACTCATGTTGGATTTTGAGCTCATCACAGAAGTCACTGAATTGAGAAATTTCAAATTCTCTACCATGATCACTACGAATTCGAACTATCTTCCCTACTGGACTTCATTTTTCAGTCTATAATTTTATCACAAGACTTCTAAACACTTCCACAGTATCTGATTTTTCTTTCAGAAAGGCTACCCACGTAAATATAGAGAAATCATCAACACATATAAAGATATATTTCTTCCCACCTAAACTAGGTTTATTGACTGGACCCATCAGATCCATATGCAATAATTCTAGATTTCTCGAGGTGGTTACATATTGGACTGAAGAGTGGGGAGATCAAATCTGTTTACCTTGTTGACATGGTCCAGAGACAATTCCATCATTGCTTGTTAATGTAAGCATACCTCGTACTGCCTTTGCATTTGCAATTTTCACCAACGTTTTGTAATGGATGTGACCGAGCTTCATGTGCCACAAAAATCCTTCATCTTGTTTAGAGATCATACACCTTACCTCATGTTCCAATAGATAACAATTATCTGATGATCGAAAACCTAAAAGAACTTTGGCTTCTCCATGATTCACTATACATTTGTCTTTCTGAAATTCCACAATCATATTGTCGTCACACAATTGACTTATGCTTAGTAGATTGTCTTTTAAGTCTTCAACAAACAAAACACTAGTGAATAGTGGGAATCCTTCAATTTTTAGTTCACATTTTCCAACTATTCTACTTTTCTTTCCATCGCGGAAAGTGTCAAAACCACCGTTGTTAGGTGTGATATTTGTGAGGAATTCCCGGGTGCCAGTCATGTGGCTAGAACATCCACTATCAATGTACCACGAATCTCTGGAATGTGCTATAAGAGAAGTATGTGCAACAAGACACATACTAGAGCTTTTGACTACCTATACCTTTCTGACCATCTTTGATTTCTGGGCATCGCCTATGTTGGAACATACCGATAGTTGACGTCTTGCCACGATGTCTTTGAGTAGTTTCAGGCATTGTTCCTCTATGTGCCCTTGGTATGAGCAGTTTAGTAATAGCTGCTTCAGACATCTCTGCTCTCTTGGTTGCTGAAATTAGCTTCACATTCAACTCGTCATTCTCCTTTATGAGTTCAGCAACTTCTATACGCAAATCCTTTTCTATCTCCGTCTGATTAGTTTTTTCTTCCTTAGTACTTTATTTGTATCAACTACTTGGAGCCACATATCATACATATTTTCGTATGTGCTGTAGATTTCTTCATAACTTACAGCAAGTCTATCATCATCACTAAACTCCTCATATGAATCTATGTTGGAACATACAGCTTTGACTTTATCTTATGTGTTGGAACATTCATCTTCCGATGCATCATGAATTTTTGCTCCAAACGCCACATAATTACTTGTAATTTCCTCTATGTCTTTCTCATCCTCTTCATCTTCACTCTAAGAGGTGACATAGGATTTTCCCTGTTTCTTTCGGGTATTTGCACACTCAGCCTGAATATGACCATATCCTTCACATTCTCTGCATTGAATTCGTCCACACTGTTTTGTTTCACCACTTTGATTTATAGAGAATTGATAATTTCCTTGTTCAAATCTCGTCCCACGATTAATTCCAAATTCTTGCGGCCTTGATCTATTTCCACCATACCTTTCCCGAGATTTCTTGTTTACTACTTTCTTCAGCATTCTTGAGAAGTTTTTTTGTGATAAGTGCAAGTTTGTCAAACTTATTATCACTGTCAGATTCGTGATTATCCTTTAATGACGATGTTTTTAATGCCAACTCCTTTTGAACCCTTTTTGTAGCCTATTGGAATTTCATCTCATACGTCTGCAATGATCCCATCAATTCATCTAAGCTCATGGTGGCTACATCTCTTGCTTCTTCTATTGCTGCAACCTTCATTGCAAACCTTTTAAAAAGTGATATCAAGATCGTTTTCACCAATTTTGCCTCTTTGTAGACTTTTCCAAGTTGATATTGAGTTTTTCGTTGAATACAACAATAGTGTCATCTTCCACAATCTTGAGTTCCTCAAACTTTGTAGCCAACATCTGTAACTTAGACTTTTGGACTCGACTAGTTCCTTCATGAACAGTTTGCAGAATATCCCATGCTTTCTTGGCTTGATGACATATAGAGAAGAGTTTGAACTGATTTTCATCAACTTCCGTGAAGATAGCATTTAATTCTTTTGGGTTTTCCAGTGAGGCCTTGAGTTCATCAGGAGTTCAAGTAGATTTGTCTTTGAGTTTCTGCTCCCTTTGACTTGACTCTCCTTCTTTTGCCTTAGAGCTTGTATCAACATTCTAAGTAGGATGGTTCCACTCATTTTCAACATAGTGCAAAGCAAGTTTATCCAGTGAGTTGATGAAAACTCTCATGCGTGCCTTCCAATAATTGTAGTTGTTGCCTTCCAATAGAGGCGACCGAGACACCAAAGTTCCTTCTTTGGTTGCCATGGTTAAACCGGATCACACTTTCCTTGACATAACCAAAGAAAAAAATAAGTGACTAAGCTCAGATACCAAATGAAATTTGGTTTTATCGAATTTTCTTAATTATTGCTAGTATGTTCCAACATAACCTATCTAACCAAGTTTGCAATAAAGTAAAGGATTAAAGACACGAGACTTGGTTACACAGTTTGTTGAAATCCACCTACATCTGTGGGGCTTGGCCCAGTTCAGAATGAATCCACCAATAAAAAAGATACAGTACAAAGTACACCATACAAAATACTTATCTTTTCTAATCAAACTTGTGAATTCTTCTAGCTCCCCTAACTACCAATCCGCTTTGATGAGACTCCCTCTTACCTCGAAACTCATCGACGCTGGATCTCCTCCTCCCGAGGAATTAAGGGATACGATTAAGAACTTTGAATGGCAGGTCACGTATGTTGGTACATATAGATCTGGCTCTTTGCAAGACTCTGGTAAGGACCAAAATCTGTATGCAGATTTTTCTATTAAAATTGTGAGTTTAATGCATCTGTGGTGTCCACTTTTAAAGCCATGAGCAGATCAGAACTCTTCATGATTATCTCCATAATATTCTTATTCTTCTGAAGCATATCCAAATCTCATTATTAAAGGGATTTTCCTTATCATAATGCTATCCATATATTCAATAATATCAATGTCATATTTGTAGGGATTTTCCATAAATCAACTATCTTTCTACCACTGCCTAGAATATTGTAGAATATTCAAATTTCCATAAATCACAAACACCATAATATTCTGTCTTTCTTCCGTTCAAATCTATAGGCGTAACTGTGGTTGTCTGCATGTTCCAACATGGAAAGTTTTATGGTTTCCGAATATGTTCACAAATTGCCAATTAAAATATTAATTGAACACCACTTGACTTTACAACCCTAAATAAACAACACTAATCACACACATCAAATATACTCAAACTTGAGTCATGCTTGCCCTCAAGTATGAAATGAGAATTCAACCAAATTGTTTATTTAAAACTCCATATCTTCCTTCAAAAGACTCTAACTAATGGCTCCAAATAAAAATTAAAATTAAAATACAATGACTCAAGGAAATTTAGACTTAACTGACTCTAAACAACACCGCACAAACAAAATATTCAGCACCTAAAATCTTAATGCATTGACCCACATCAATAAACCTTTCCCTGCCAAAAGTATATAACATATCAACAAACTCATATTCATTGTCCCCTTTAACAGCCCATTCTCTCAAATTAAATAAACTCAGCCATCAACTTAGTCAAAATTGAATGAACTATGAATATTTCTCACGATTTCACTCAATCACACACAAAGATAATGGACAGTCACTCATATGTAATATTCACCTAGCAATACTAAAAAGCTTATGCAGATAAGAAGGTCTTTATTCACGTTTTAACGGGGCTATGGACTATGTGAATGGTTAGATCCTAAGGGTCCTAGGCTTTATCGTCATCAAATATGCACACTTGCTCAATCTCAAATCTTCACACTTCTTTCATATCATCAAAACAACACTTCCAGCCATAATAAAATATAAATATTGTAGAATTCTCCAAAATATAAAATATAAATATTTCAGAATTCTCCAAATATAAATATAAAATATAATCCTTCAATTTCTCATCATTCTTGCTTTCATCTCCAAAATTCTTCAATCATCAAATCTACACATAAAACACACCTAAAGTGCCATTATTCTCATTAAAGCTCAATTTAATACCCCAAATAAACAACACTAATCACACACAACAGCTATGTACACACTAATTTATTATATAATAAACTATTATTTATTAATAATGTATGTGTTTTACTTATAATATTTTCAAGTAAATATTATTGAACTTTTAATATTAAAATTTTAATTTCAAATAAAATTTAGGTATTTTTTTGGATATAAATGAGGTGAGTGAAATAGATTGAAGTAGGTGTTGAGACCCAAGTGGGTGATGGGGCGAGAGTGGATTTTAAATAATACCAAATGGGGAGGGGGTGGATTTTAATGTTGTACCCGCCATGGGTGATGGAGCGGGTATGAGTATGATAATTTTAGGTGGGTATGGATATGTAGGTACCATAATCCGTACCCACCCCGCCCCATTGCCATTCCTATTTACATGTAGGTTAATTTATGCAGCCTCCGACTTTTCAGAATTTGTAAAAGTCTTTGCATTTTAGATCTGCTCATCTGCATGGGTTTGAATAGAAAGTGGTAATGGTTTTCTATCCCAGAGTCTCTTGGTGAGGAGAAATTCAAGTGAAAATTGTTAAAACAACAGACTTCTGATGATTCTGTTATCAATGGATTCTTATCAAATTTGTAGATTTTGGTTCATTAGGTTGCACACCAATAATATTGTTGATTTGATTTAATTGGTATTTACAATATTTTGGGGTTAAGTTAGAGATAATTCATGTACTATAAGTGTTTACTATACGCCGACGAAAAATAAATAAATTTGGCAATTAAAATGACTGGTTTTTAGTCTCATAGTTTTGGGGAATGATCTTAACATGTATTTTCCAGTGAGACTTGTAGTACGTGAATTATCTCTAACTACACAGTCAGAACCATAGAAAGTTGTGCTACCCTATGACTACACATACAAAACCACCTATTCTTGATGTGCCCTTCTCATTGCCATGAATGCATTTGTTAAGTATTGTAATATCTGTTAGTGCCTTTGTGTATCTCTCTTTTAGCTAGTGAGATCTTAGATTATAATTGTAATATTCAGCTAGATTTTTGATGCAAATGGGTTTGCCCCATATCACATGTTGTATCCACACATTGTGCAACATTGAACTTAATAGAAAATGGATGGGAACCCTATAAACCCTCATCCTAAAGACGATCTACTAAACAATATCCCAAGTCTCTCAGGTTAGGGTCTTAACATTAGTGGAAAATGACCAATTAAAGGCACCATGAAGAAGGCGATTCCATGTTCTTTTTAAAAACCGCCTTTGAGAGAGGGTTCCAATCTCGGAACTTGTGTGAATTAGATCCCTCCTATTTTCAGAGGCGGTAAAAATTGAACAGCCTTCAATTGACCAAAGAGGAAGGCAGTTCAGTGAAGAGCCGCCTTTAATTGATCAATGTAAAGGCGGTTATGCCTGGGTGACTTAGTTTCGAGTTTGGAACCAGCGATCTGATCGCCTCTCAAGTTTGGAAAATATTGAATGCACATAAATTGAAGGCACGATTTAAATTCTGGAATATGAACATATTCTATTCCTAGTTCCGAGCTCAGAATTGTATCGTTGGTAATGGTTACTTTTTGACAATGGGTTCCGTGTTCGGAACTAAAGATTTGGACATTACAAAGTTTGGTTCCAAATGGTTTTGACCAAGTAAAATTTTTGAAGGAAATAAAGGAGAGAAAATTTAGGGATTCTTGAGGAACAAATTGAGTAAAGTATGTGCTACATTCATTACTTGATTGATTATACTAACATATAGTAGATTTGTGATGAAATTATGGGTTAGGATTTAAGGTGTATTTAGGGTAATGTGTTGTATGATTTTGGAAGGTGTGTTTTACTCATTTGTTTCTTGATTGGGCATATTAGTTGTAGTTGAATGGTGTTCATTTTATGGTGGTTGTAGGGTTTAGGTTGTTTTTGGCTAATTTGTTGAATTGTAACAATATATGACACATATGAATATAAGTGGGCAGTAATGGATCGTATTGAACTCATTAGTAAAGGTCTTTGAAAATTGCCTTATTACATTTTCCTTGCTTGAATAATTTATTGTGTTGGCATTCGAACATGCATCGAAGAATGGCATTGTGCATGAATGATATCCATGTAAGGTATGTAAGAAGGGTGAGTTTTTGGGGATACAGAAATTACGTGAACATCTTATCACACGTGGGTGTGATAATTCCTACACTAATTGGGTGTGGCACGAGGAGGTTGCGAGCTTCGAAAATGATAAAAGTAAGGAAGCCGGTAATTTAGATGATCATGATGTATTTGATGGCATTGTAGATGATGTCGCAAGAGAATTTCATGGGAAACTCGGGGTTCTAGGAGTCTTGCATAATGACAAAAGAACTGAACTGAATAAGGGCTCTTAACATTCAGTTTTGAGTGCAACATTGACAATGATGAACTTGAAGGCCAAATTTGGGTGGACGGACAAAGGGATGACGTAGACTCTTGAATTAATTAAGAAACTTCTTTCTGGTGGTAATTTCATACTTGATAGATTGTAAGGTGAGAAATTGATTGTTTGTCCTATGGGTTTGAAATTGGAAAAAATTCCATGCATGCCTGAAGGATTGTATTTTATCCAGGAGGAAGGAGGATGCATTACTAGAAAATGTTGGGTTCGTGGTGAGTCTCGTTATAAGATGAAAATGGGTGATATTGGCATTTGTGCAAAAGTGGGGTACGGTTAAAAGAAAAAGTCACTGGTTAAAGTGTTGTGGTATCTCCCAATCATACCACGATTGAAGAAGTTATTTCCGTGCAAGAAGGATACCAAGTTGTTGCATTGGCATTTAGAAAGAGCTAGACTGGGTGATGATGTAATTCGGCATACTTCAGACACTGAGCAATGGAAGAAGCTTGATATCATTTACCCCAAGTTAGGGAATGATCCCCGACATTTAAGGTTAGGTTTATCGACTGATGGAATGAATCCCTTTGGTAATATGAGCAGCACACATAGTTCCTGGCATGTTATGTTAGTGATCTATAATTTACCTTCGTGGTTGATAATGAAACGAAAGTATATGTTGTTGTAGTTCATGATTCCAGGGCCTAAGCAACCTGGTGATGATATAGATGTTTACCTTGCTCCTCTTGTTGATAAGTTGTTAACTTTTTTCTAAGATGGTGTTCTCACTTACGATGGTGTTGAGGAGGATGTATTTACTCTAAAGGCACTGTTGTTTTGTACAGTAAATGATTCCTCGCATATGGGAATTAGTCTGGGTACTCGGCCAAAGGGCACCATGCATGTGCTGTGTGTGAGAAAGATACTTTCTTTCCTCAATGGAACCATGGATGTAAAACTGTGTACCAGAGTCATTAGCGGTTTCTCCCCGAGGGCCACCTATGGTGATTCGTGAAGCAATGGTTCAACAGAGAAATTAAGGAAAGAGGACCGCCAATTCTATTATTAATAGGAGATGAAGTTTTTGAAAGGGCCAGACACTTAGGCACCGAGTTTGGGAAGGGTAAAAAAAGTCTGAATGTGAAGGTATTTGGAAGAAATACTCTATTTTTTTTTCAGAATACCTTATTGGAAGGAATTAAACGTCTGGCATTGTCTTGATTTAATGCATATGGAGAAGAATGTGTGTGATTGTTTAGTTGGGACTCTTTTAAATAATCCCGGTAAGACAAAAGATGGTTTGAAGGTTTGACTTGATTTGGTGGAAATGGGTATTAAGAAGATTTTGGGACTATTGGTAAATGGTGAAGAGTGGTATCTCCCCCCGCTTGTTATTCCATGTCTCAGCCCAAGAAAAAAAGCATAATATGAGACCCTTAGTAGTGTAAGGGTGTCTGGAGCTTATTCTTCCAATGTTAGTTCATGTGTATCCTCTGAATGTGTTGAAGCTGGTCAGATTGAAATCCCATGATTGCCACAACCTCATGCAAGAATTGAATGGTATTGCCATAAGGTCGTCACTGCCAGCTCATGTAAGATTGTGCTTTACGAAGCTTTTTATGTTTTTCAAGAGTATATGTGCAAAAAACATTAGTGTTTCTAAACTTGATTATTAGCAAGCGATGATTGTAGAAATTTTGTGTCGTATTGAGATGTAATTTCCTCTATCATTATTTGATGTAATGGTTCATTTGATTGTTCATTTGGTGTGGGAGATCAAGCTATGTGGTCCAGTATTCTTGAGATGGATGTACCCGTTCGAGCGGTATATGAAAATCTTTAAGTATTTTGTGAAGAAATGGTACAAACCTGATGCAAGTATTGTGAAACAATACATAGTAGATGAGGTAATCGAGTTTTGTAATAATTATTTGAAGGATGTAGAGTTTGTGGTTGTTCCGAGATCCAGACATGAGGGGAGGCAAGATGGTCAAGGGGTAAGACAAGGTAAGCTACTGAACCCGACTGCAAAAGATTTAAATGTTGTGCATCTTTATGTTCTGAGGAACCAAGAGAATGTTGTCCCATATATTGAGATCCACATGGACAAAATAAGAATAGTGAGTCCGACGTTCAATGAAGCACAAGTTTTACAATGACACACTTCAACGTTTGCAACTTGGCTACGAAGTCACGTGGAGGTGGACAGTCATCCAGAAACAGTTAAGTGGTTATCACATAGACCCCTAGTTAAAGTACTTTCATATGGTGTGTATGACATCAACATATGTTCACTTTCACTACTAAATTGATAGATGATAAGGGTGTGTTATAGAAAAGTGGAGTAACCCTAGTATCATAAGCATTACATGTTGGTTATACTAGCAACAACAGTCCAATGTATGCTAACACTTGCTACTTTGGTACAATTTTAGAAATTTGGGAGCTTGATTACGTGACTCTATGAGTGCCTGTACTAAAATGTTAGTGGGTTGACGTAAATGGTGGCCAAGGAACTAAGCCAATGGGATTTACACTTGTGGATCATAGTCGGTTTAGTTGGAGATAATCCTTTTATTTTGGCCACACAAGCTCATAAAGTTTCCTACATGAAAGATCTTGTCGACCTTGATAGGAAGTTTTTGTTGAATGTAAAAGAGCATTACTTGAGGAACTTGAACTTGAAGATTTGGTTAGTTTTGGTCAAAATGGTATGATTGGGTGTTCAGACGAAGAAATTGTGCTAGAAGAGGATGAATCGACTTTGTCTAGTTATTTAGGGCACACAGATCATGAGAAAGGTATGTTGGTAGATTCAAGAGGGAAGATGAGCAAGAAGAGAAGTGGAAAGATAAAGAAACAAATAAGGAAGAAGAGGAAGGGTTTGTAACTCCCTATTTCTTGACCAAGGTCATGATCCAGTCTCCGTATGAGAGATCTTTCTTTTGGCCAACCACAGCCTTAAGCATATAGTTCACTATAGTGTACCCCGGGTTAACCTTAATCCCATCCATCACATAATATAATATCATCAAATTACTAATTGCTGGCTCGCAAGAATGCCCCCTGAAGGTAACACATTTTGGCATAGCCACTCATAAAAGAACCTCTATTCTATAATTAGAACCTAAACATCATATTTCTCAGCCTGACCCGGGGTTGAATCTTCCCTACAAAAGTATTTCCTAGCTATTGTCACAGGGCAGAGAGAGGTATACTCAGTAATACTAGGCCAATTTTGTTGATGAAATATTTCTAGTAGCCTGTGGACATCTTCAGGTAAGCAAGATGTGGGGTTTGTATAATCACATACTAAAACCATGATAATGGTGAACGTTGTTATGGGTTTTAAAACTCCGCTAACCTTAGTCATGTCACGATTGTTTTTACTCTTTCCTAAATTTGAATAAAATTTCAAAACTTCATCATAGTGTACGGGTTCATCCAATTTCAACAATTTATCAAATTGGGAATTTTAAAATAATCTAATAAGTAACCCAATCTCAAAGGCCCTATGCTTGAATCAAGAATGACTTTCGGATTGGTGCATTTCCAGCAATGGAAGTCAACATACTTTTGCTTAGCATCACCATTGAAGAACGGTTGACTAGCACGCTGGTCAACGTACTGTTCATGGCTCCTAGTTGAGGAAGCACCCCCAGCCATACCACCAAGGCTCTTTTGCATTGCCATACAATCGACAGAAAGATGAATTGGAAATGGGAATTTGGGTCTCCTTAGGGTTTTTCGATTTGGGGTTTTAGAAAAAATTATGATGTTCCGCTTTCTTTAATAAGGAACGCTAGTTCCAAGCCATAACTAATTTGGATACACTTCCAAGTTTTGAAGCTCTTCGTATCGATGTTTCGAGCTCGGAACTTAATTTATGGGCCAATAGAAAAACCGGGCATTGAAGTGTGTTTCAAACACACATTATTGTCATTTTTCACTCACGAGTTCCCTCTTCTTTCCCACCCAAAACCCATTCCTCCCCCATTCCATCCAATCCTCATAAACAACCCACGAATTTTTGAAATGTGTCATCCACATATAGCAAAACCCTAGTTCTTACACTCAATAATTCTCATCGTCACAACTTCTATTACAAATTCATTGGTGTTTAGGGTTTGTGTAAGTAGTGCTTCCTTGAGAGGCCATCACAGGTAAAATCCATTGCATTTCTTCACTAATGTGGTATTTGTATTATATTTTCAAAGTGTTAATTTAATTTCTATTCTTCAAAGTCTCTTTCGTGCCATCTCTATTTTCCTCCCATTTTTTACATGTGTAATGGTGGAATTGTTTTGTGCTAGGGTTAGAAATAAACTAATGATTAGTTGAACTATTTTTTAATTTGGAATTATATTCTGAAATTATTAATATATAATTTTTTAGGTTGTATAATGTCTCGTAAAGTTCCACCATTTCAAAAATGAAGTACATGCCAACACGGAAGCGGATAATAATTACGATGATGAGGGGTCGGTAGAGGCAGCAACAACAAACACTCATATTAGGACCTTAGAATGGAGAATCGCTAGGAAAGAATTACTTTGTTAGTTTTAAAAAAAATAGGCAAATGTTAGTAGGAGGAACATGTTAAATGGTCTAGTTGGGTTGGGAAAGTAGGTCGAACTAGGGTAGGCATGAAATACGACAATTGGCATGAGGTGCTAAGAGAAAATAAAGACAACTGTGGATGGAGTGCAAGGTATTGATTGGGATTTTTATATACTCCACACACACTCCCCTCACTTGTATCATAATATTATGTTTTGAATATTTCTTAATAATCCTGATGAATTACTATTAGAGACCCTTTGAGATAGATGCTCCCGACTTGGATGATTTGAAGAAGATGACAAGAGAATATTGTCAAAGACTTGGGGAGAGAACAAGTATACCTTATCTAGGGATTTCATCTTCTCAAATAGGAAAGGAGAATGCCCGTGGTTAACTTATACACACATTCAACCTGAAAGTTGGGAAATCCACATGAGAGGGGCCTTGGAGAACAAAGAAAATGTTAGTCTTATATTCTTGTTTTCCTAAATGTTTGTGTGTTTATATAATAATGTCTATAATGTAAACATCCCCATGCCATTATAATGTAGGGGACAAGGAAGGAAAAAAAGGCATATTTCTAAGCTAAATGAACATCCACATCGAAAAAGTCATGGTGGTTATGGTTTGGCAGCCCTACAATTAGTAAATGGGCATTTTGAGAAGGATGTTCAATTTGCAATTGAGGGTGGAATGATCTACGAGGAAGCAAGGTCATCGATCTTCTGAATGGATGCGTAGGACATTAAAAGATGTGATCTATTCATGAAGATCCGTCAAAACAAGGATGATGAATTCAATAAACCTACCGATAAACAACTTGCAGAATGAGTGCTAAGCCCAAGTTCAATATATCATTTCCCATTCTTTAAATGATGATACATATTCATACAATAATTCCATTACACACATCATTGTAGGCAAAGTTGAAACAATATCAATTTGAAGGCCATTTCATTATGACGGGTAAAAATGGCATCCTTACCAGAGCAACGAGTAAATTTGATCACCCGAGACGTGCGAGAGGTGTTGGTGCCTTTGTATTGAAAAAATACGTGTTCGGGATTGTTAGATCTTACTATAGGGCCAAACCTACGAGGGTGCACATTTTGCAAGGAAGTCCTTATTAGAGACAAGCGGATAGAGCAATAAGATATTTTGATTCGGAAGCTAATTCAACAAACCAGTCTTCCAATCCCAAATAGTTTGGATGGTTTGAAGCTTAATTGGACTTCGCCATCTAGAGGTTCACGCCACTCGCCGGGGGATGTTGAGGTTAACCACGAGCCTAAACTACTAGCTACAAGATATAATGACAATAATCTTGACAAAGCAATCATGTCAACACCCAAAAAGGAAAATATTTTTCATTAACTAGATCATTATAATTTTATTCACATATAATTTACAAAGGTTTTTTTTAAATATAGCCTTCAAATTTCTGTGAACTTTACATTGATCAAGGCATCCAAGGTAGGCCACTTCATGTGGCTAATGGAATTGCGCACATGAAAATACGATATCATCACTCTGTACTTATTGCTGAAGGTCTTTCTTGAGTTTCATTGGACAAGCTCGTGGTGCACAAATCCCCCTTGCCGATTCTGAATGGTTAATGCAAGAAAGTAGGTCCTGATCAAGGAATCTTTTTCCTATGGCCACGTCGACTCATTTATGCCGACCCTCATACGGATCATCATTTAAAAGAGGCATCTATAACGACATATAAAACTGCTTATACAAACACCAAAGAAGATTAGACCTCTCATCACTAGGACGCAAGTTATTAAGGATTCACTACAATTCGTTAGGGTCTTCTAAAATTTTGTTGTCGGCCACCCTCAAAACTCAACATTCTTATTTTCAGGAAATGAGTGTGTTTTTGGACAAACGAAGGAAATTATAGCGTCGTGGATAGGTTTTGAAGACCTTTGGCAGTGTGAGCAAATAAATCAAACACTTATGTCCCTCTACCTATTGTGAGTACATATTTTAAATGTTCTAATTATAAACTTGCTGCATACGACTCTTTTATACATTTAATGTTTTCACTTTCGCTTGGAAGATACATGTATTACTTAGCAAGTAAAAAAGACAAGAGTTGGGTAGGATATTTGTGCCCATTGCTTAAACAAGAAATTGGTTGCCCATTCCAAGTAATGATTGAATACATCTGCAAATGTCTTGGATGAAGGGAGAAGAAAATATTCATTGCACCATATATTGAGCGGTGATGGTTAGATACTAATTTCAATTACAACACTTATATATTTGTTTCATTTTTAAATGAATATATCTTGCATGGATCATTGGAGATCAATTCTTATTGTTCTGGAGAATAAACATGTTTTTTTGATGGATCTGCTACACTTCCCAACATCAACGATGTTTGCAAAAATATTGGTAGTCTCTATCAAAGATTCAATTGGTTCAAGTAATACAAATTTGGACATTGTTGAAATCAAGGTGGGATTTTTTCCCAATTACATTAATTTGAATTTCATTAATTTAAACTAATTACATTACCTTTACTTAGTAAAAGAAAGAAGAAAAAACTTGGGAATGCGGGTATTACTAATGTTATACGTTGCCGAGTACTTTCAACAAATACAGGCGGATTACCTTGAAATCGACAAAGTATGTTTTTGGTATCATGTTTCTTCCTTAATTTGAAAATTAAATTATAGTCCAATTTTTGTATTTCTCAGCATGTCATAAACACAGATATTTCAAGGCAACCACAAGCTGCATTCACAAGATGATATCAACAATGCAAGAAATTGCTTCGCTAGGTACTTGGTTTTCTCTCGATCAGCATCTATCAGAAATCCTTTGGAGGTTTAATGTGGTGTGGAACATATTTTCTATGGTAAATATCATATGGATGACGTGAAATTGTTGGAGTAGAATTTGTTAGATATCTATTCCCATCTATATATTGTTGCTTCATTAGAGTGGTCCATAGATTTTTGTTAGGATGATCAAGTCATTATTTTATGGAATATAATTGGTGAGATTTCTATACCTATATGTAGAATGATGCCTAGTTAGTGAATTCTACAGATTATTGTATGAATTCGTACTTTAATATGAGCCTTTTCTTCAAGCCGTGGAATTTATATATGAAAACTAACTTTTTTACCACAATTTCAGATGGAGTTTCGAGATAGGAAAATGTTTCCCAAGTTCTAATGAATTCATCAGGAAGGTCCAATTTTTTTATTCCGATTTTGTAATCACATAGCTGAACATCTGTTCCGATCTCGGATCACTTAACACAAAAATTGAATTAATCTGTCCAAATACAGAAGCAGAATGAAATTACCATCCGACTCAGGAACGTGCGTAAAAGGTAAGAAACTTGCTCTGTATTCGGAACCTGTTTGAAGTTCCAAGCTCGGAACTAGTGCTCACCATCTGAGGGTTAGCGTTAATTTACAAACTGAGAACGCCAGTTTTGAGTTATGAAATGAAGGGAAGGCGGTTCCTGGATGGCGTTCAAAGGCGTCAAATAATAGCCTTTGTTGGTTGATTTTAAAGGCGGTTAAAAGTGACTTCTCTGGTCCGATATAACCGCCTTTAATCCCCATTTCTCCACTATAGTAAGTGTTGTGTGATATGCCTATAAATATTTGAGGAAATCCTTTGCCCATTCCTCTTTTGCTCTATTAATCCTCGGTTTTATTATACTACTACAACCTATCACCTGATCTGAGTTTAAGCGACTAAAGTGAATTTGTTCAAAAGGCTTGGGTGTGACGGTCTCACATAATTTTGTAATGTGATGGGGGTTTAAATACAATTGTTAAATATGTAAGATGACATGGAGTACTTTGTGTAATTTTTTAAACTTCATTTAGCTCCGTATCTCTCCCTAAATTATGATAAGACAGTATCTCATTGTTAAAGATGATTTTTTTGTGAAGTTGTGACGAATGTTAAAGCCTTAGCACAAATACTCTTCAAGGGGTCCTCAACAAACTATATTAATTGTGATATTAGCTATACGGTGTGCGATATCTAAAACTAGCATACGATGTTTCTCCTCCACCATGTCGACGTTGCAGAGGCTCAATCTGATGGATTGGAGGTGCTCCGACGAGAATATCAAAGCGGATGCAAAGCGAATTTGGAAAAAAACATTAGCCATATGGTGGGTGAACAGTCCTAAAAAATGGTATGTTGATATATTATTTTCCAATACAGTTTACTGATGTGATATTGAGTATAAATTAATGTGTGCATTTTTAAATTTTCGTTCATTTAATATGGTTATGTCGTAGATTAGCCAGGCTTAGAATATGGGGGTTTGTTTATATGGATGTTTGTTGTCTGGATTGGTGTTTGGATGGATGACCATTGGTGTTGGGTTTGTGTAATTGTTTTGTGGTGGTTTCCAATGCGAGTGTGACGTCTTTGTGTTTTAGAGTTTCTATTTGCACCACCCTTTACTGAAATGTGAGTGAAAAGTACCTTGAAATGATAAAAAGGTGAAAAGTTTAATAGGTATATAGGTGGTGTAAAAAGAAATTTTATGGTTATTTACCTTGTGGTCAAATGTGGACTATGAAATTCCGTGTATCTATATATATTATACACATATTTTTAGTGATTGACCATGGATATCGGCAACATCTTGGGAAAGACCGCATTTCCATAGGTATATTAAAAGACATGTTGAATTAGAATTATAAAAGTAAAAGTTCTATTAAAAATTTATTATGCAACGTGAAATAGTTATAAGTTTATGACCCGATTAATAAAATATGAAAATTATATCTTGATTTTGGTGTGTCGTAAAACCACCAAATAATTCCTGAATTATGCTAGGAATTACTCTAGCACAGTGATAAGCATGGTCGATCCCACATAGAACGATATAATCAAAATTCAATTTTCCAAAGATTAAAATTGGTATAGCCACCACACTTCAGTGCAAAAAATTGATTTTTATCAACTAAGAAACTAAATAATAAAATTTAACTATGAAGATATTATCAAATAGAAAAACAATTCGGCATTCGAATAAATCCACACTAGCTCTTTTGACATGATCATTGACGCAATAATAAATTATTATCCATAAATCAACCAGTTATAGGATAGCAAGTCTTTGCTGAATTACCCCAATTCTTTCTTGATTACCTCATCGATAGCTAATAAGTATTTGCTAAGCTAGCTACTTCCCTTATTGGAATAAATATAGAAGTATTCGCTGAATCAAATAAATAATCCAATAGTATAAACACAAAAAGAACCCATACGGATAACTACCCAAATATTTGCAAGTAGCAGTTATCTACCGAATTATTCACAACCTTTGTTATGACAATTTACTGTTTTTACGGAAGTTTGCCACTTATTAACCCTTACCAACAATTACGGATTGATGAAATTAATTAGCTCTATCTCAATTAAACTCCAGTTTTTCAGGTTCAAATAATAAATTATGCTAACAATCAGAAACTCACAGATAATAATTATAAAATTAATTAGATCTCACGAATTCATTAAACTAGTGATTCATTACTTTATGCCTAATAAAAAATTAGCTACTCATATTAATTAAACTAAAAAAACAAATTATATATAATCTAAACATAATTAAAGAAAAGCAAACCAGGATTTTGATTGTTTCGTGCCAAATAATTCCAAGGAATTATTCAAGCAGAACAATTAATCTCCTTGCACATGCATGCGTCCGCCGAAACCAAATCACAAACTAATTTATTACGTTTTGACAAAGTCTCGTATGAGACTGTCTCACGGTGAGACTAGGGATTAAACTGTAAATATTTTAAGATGAAATTTCATATTGATATTTTTATATTACTATTTATTAGTTTTTTGCCCCCGAATTTAGTTTGCTCTTTTCTTATTTTGCCTCTAATCCTTGGTCTCACCATGAGACGGTCTCACAGGAGACAAACTCTTATTTTTTAAACTAATCCTACTCAAAACCATAATCTACGATAGCCTATCACTAATAAAAATGAAGTACAATGTAACACTGTAAAAGTGTTTCTTTAGGTACTAAAAATACCTAATTAAAATTATTGTAGCACCTTTACAAGTATTACCTTAGCTGATGTTTATTAGATCAAACGCAACATTTTTTAAAATTTAGGTAACATTTTTTAAGATTTAAGCAACACTTTTTAAAGTTTTAAGTGACACTTTATAGACTATTGTAACATTTTTATTAAGTTATGCTAAAAGGTGTTACGATAGATCTAATTTGTATTAGTTAATCTCTCTGTATAAGTATAGCTTTTTCCGCAAACCCTCGTGTATATATACACGAGTTATAACACCCAAAACAAAACTAATTTCAGATTCTTCATGTGGAAGAAAATAAAATAAAATATAACAATACCTATTCTAAAATCTAACTAACTAAAATTAAGGAATTTCAATGAAAAATAGATAATAAAATCCTTCAATAAGGGAGGTTAATATCTTTAATTTCTTCAAATCCACATCTCTTCAATCATTCACTTTTCATCTCATAACTTCAGCAATTCTGCTTTTGCCATCTTTCCTTCATCTCTGGAATATGCCTTATAAAACAAGAACATTTTTCATTAGAGCACTTTGCCTCATTTTTAGTTTTTTTTAAAGAAACACCACCTGTTATGGTGTGGGGTTTGACGGACTCCTACCTTTTTATTAATATAAAAGAAAGATACATAGATGAGGGGACATTATAGTCTTACCCCTGATAAAAAGGCCACCAAAACTCTTATCAAACTACACATCAACTTAAATCTAAACCTAAGAGTTTCGGTTACCTAAAAACAAAACGTGGAATGCAAGCAACTGAAAGTATAGAAGTTCAGCCCTATGCACATAGCTTATTAAAATCCTTAACCTGGACAATTCAGTGGGAAAAACCATTGGTTAAGGGAAAAGGAGTACAGTGTATAGCTCCCTGATATGAATCTCCTTGCGAAGACTCACGACTGCTTGATTAATATCTTTGATCTAGTGAAGGGATCTGTAAACCCTCACTATCTCGCACGAAATTCAGGATTCTAGCCCTTGGGGTACGCCTAACTTCGACCTGCCCTCTAACTAGTCCTCAGGATCAGATTAAAAGGTTTATTGATACTTAACTAGCCCTCGAGGTTAAGCAACAATGGATTAGATTGCAAGCAAAGAGTATGAACTCAAAAAGTGGTATATTTGATTGATAAAAGTGGTGAGAAATTCGTCCAAAGGCCTCCCCTATATATAGGGTTACAATCTTGCCCCAAACCCTAATCACAAATGGAAACGAAATCGACTTATGGCAGCTTTAAGAAGCTAAAATCATATCTAACTAAAATACCTAAAATAAATGGTAATCTAAGGTAATATGGTTGAATTCTTGAAGAAGCAACCTTGATGAATATTACCTTATATAATCTAACCAAATCTAAGTCTAGCATTCTATATTTTTTAAACCCTAATGGACTGGGCCAAAAATAAGCTCTTCAAAGCCAAAATGGCCGAGCTCTACAGTCTAAAAAAACCCAAAATAAAATAATTTTATAATATTTTACAGTGATCACACTACCTCATTAAAAAATCCAATGGGATAAAGAGTATAGTGTTTTCATGATGTCTTCAGTTCTTCGACAGTCTTGAACAATAAATCCAAGATGTCGATGATGACTCCTTCTTCAATTCTTCATCATAAAGGCGATTAATTAAAGCATTTAAAGAAGCATCCCTAAGCTTAGTCCTTGGTCTAGTCATAGGTCCTGTCATGTCACTTAAAGGATCCCAAACATATCCTCTAAATGTTTGATCAAGTCGTGGAATGTCTTTATTTATGGTGGTAGTCATCTTGGCATCTCCATCATTCCCTCTGGGGTCGAAAGGTTTTGCCCTTGAAACGGAATCGTCTTCAAAGGTTAATGGAGATAAATCAGCAATATTGAAGGTTGCACTAACGCCATAATGATCTGGTAACTCAATCTTGTAAGCATTGTTGTTCACACAATCCAAGACTTTAAAAGGACCATCTCCACCCGGACTCAACTTAGATTTCCCAGCATTTGGAAACCTCTCTTTCTGCATATGAACCCAAACATAATCTCCGACGTTGAACCTCATCAACTCGTGACTTTTATTTGATTTATCAGCATTATGTGCATTTGTCCATTCAATTTTCATGCACACCTTCTCATGGATTTTCTTCACAAAATCAGATTTCTTTTCTCCATCAAGGTTTTAAACTTGTTTAAAATTCAAAGGAAGTAGATCAAGAGGTGTAATAGGTAGAAAACCATAAACAATTTCAAATGGAGATAAAGAAGTAGTAAAATGAACAGTGCGATTGTAAGCAAACTCTGCAATCGAAATGCATTTTTCCCAATTCCTTAAGTTCTTGTAAACTAGTGCACATAGAAGAAACCCTAGGGTTCGATTGGTCACTTCTATTTGTCCATCAGTTTGAGGATGACTGGCAGCCAAAAATAGCAACTTTGTCCCAAACTTGCACCACAAGGTATTCCAAAAGTAGGATAAAAATTTAACATCGCGATCAGAGACAATGGACGCAGGAATGCCATATAACTAAACTACTTTTATCAAAAATAGATCTGCAACATTCTTTGCATCATCTGTCTTCCTACAAGGAATAAAATGTGCCATTTTCAAAAATATATCCACAACCACAAAGATAGAATCATTACCTGACTGAGAACGTGGTAAACCTTGGAAAAAATCCCTAGAAATATCAACCCAACGATGTGTAGGAACAGGTAATGGAGGAAATATCAACCCTAGAAAAAACTTCTAATAAGCACCATTTTCGCATGCATCATAAAAAGATGAAAAATTAGAATCTGTCACATATAAATCTCGCACGAATGAAAACCCTAAGATAATGAATTCCAATCGTGTAAGTAAAACATGTTTACGACTCAAAGCATCAGCAACAATATTTTCTTTACCATTTTTGTAACACAGCACATAAGGAAAAGATTCAATGAAACTAGACCATTTAGCATGATACTTATTAAAATTCATCTGACTCTTCAAGTATTTCAAGGATTCATAATCACTATGAATGAAAAATTATTTATGCAATAAATAATGTTGCCAAGTTTCTAATGCACGCACAATTGCATAAAATTCTTTATCATATATATGATAGTTTAGAACACCGCACTTTAGCTTTTCACTGAAGTAAGCTATAGGTCAATTCTCTTGCATCAAAAGAGTACCAATACCAACACCAGAAACATTACAATGAATCTCAAAAGTACCCTTAAAATAAGGTAAAGCAAGAACATGAGCATTACATAATTGTACTTTCAATTCATTAAATGCATTCTCTTAACTCTCAGTCCAAACAAATTTCCCATACTTTTTAACTAGTTCATTTAGAGGTATAGCAATAGATGAGAAATCACGCATAAGCTATCTATAAAAACTAGCTAAACCATGAAAAGAACGAACCTGGTTGGCATTAGTAGGTCTCAGACGGGTCTTAATGGCCTCAATTTTGGTTTCGTCAACTTTTATGCCCTTCTTAGGGACCCAAAAACTGAGAAACACCACTTTTGAAGTGCAAAATGTGTACTTCTTGATGTTCGCATACAAACAAGACTCACAGAGTGAGACACGAACCATTTTAATGTGCTTAATATGTTCATCAGTCAACTTAGAATAAATCAATATATCGTCAAAATAGACCACAATAAATTGACCAGTAAACTTTCTCAAGACATTATTCATCAAAGTAATGGTGCATTAGTTAAACCAAAAGGCATAACAATCCATTCATACAACCCAAACTTAGTCTTAAATGTAGTTTTTCATTCATCCCCCTCATTAATTTGAATATGATGATAGCCCCAAGTCAAATCAATCTTAGTATAAATCACAGATCCATGAAAATATTTGAGCATATCATCTAACCTAGGGATATGATGGAGATACTTGATGGTAATATTGTTAACAGCACGACAATCAATGCACATATGCCGAGTTTTATCTTTCTTAGGAACTAAAATGATGGGCACAACAAAAGGAGATTGGGATTCTCACACATAACCTTTTTGAAGTAACTCTTCGACTTGTCGATGTAGTTCCTTTGTCTCCTCAAGGTTTGCTTTATATGCCGGATTGTTTGGAATAACCGAACCTGGAATCAAGTCAATTTGGTGTTCAATACCTTGAAAAGGTGGTAGACTCATTGGTAAGGCTTCTTGAAAGACATCCTCAACTTCCAGTAACATTTGAGCAAACCGTGGAGGAACATGCATAGGAATATCATCACTAGAGAAGTAGCTTTCTTTAAAATGCATGATAAGAACATAAGAATGATTTGAAAAGGCAAGATTCACATCCCCAATCGATGAATAAATTGATATACCAGAATCATTAGGAAGTTCATGTCTCATCATGTAAATCGATGGCAAAGGACTAAGATGTGAAGATAGGATTTTATGAAACTTATTAGAATCATTCTTAGACTTACTTGGCTTACCTGGAACGGCCTCCCTTGATTTTTGGTTGAAATTATCAAGGTTTTTGCCTCCATTTTTCACCTTGTGGCCGATCTCCTTCAAGCCCTGGCTAGGGTTTTGGTTGGCCATTTGCACATCAGTTGCAAACTTCTCTTTGTTGACTTTTATGCATCTTTGTGCCTCTAAAACATCCACTGGAGATAATAGAACCAGATTATAACTTGTTCTATCCTTAATCACAGTAATTTTGTTAGTGTAACCATCATGCATAGATTTACGATCAAATTGCCAAGGTCTCCCTAACAAAATATGACTAGCTTCCATAGGTATAACATCACAAAAGATAGCATCATGGTATTTTCCAATCTTAAAGTTAATCATGCATTGTTTCTTAATTTATAATGATCTCTTCATCTACATATTCTTCACCACTTTCATACAATGCATGCATATCAGCAGATTCATCTTCTTCATATCCTTCTTCAATTGTTGTTAACACTCGTGCATGAGGATAGTTATTGCGGACATGTTCACTTTCTTTACCATGAAAACAATTAGGAGAGTTAACAGAAACTGAATTTGATGAATAAGTAGTGGACTTACCTAGAATTTTCAAAACCTGTTGGGTTGGTGGTACCGCCCCTCTCTAGTAGGATTATAAGTTGGATTTGAATAGGTCTGAACTGATCCATGTCCTCCCATGGGTGTGCCCCTATTGTGGCCATAACCAGGGTTTTCAATGTCAAACCCTGATCGTTGACTGGGAAATCTGGGCTTTGGCCTCCTTGGTCGCAGGGCAACCTTTCTTTCACCAATAAATCATTCATAGATATGTGATTTTGAAGCTTAACTGGCGTTTGAAGGTTTTCACGCAAGCCTTCAATGAATCAATTTTTGATGAATGCATGATAGGATAATTATATGTTGTTCTTTCATTGGGGAATTTAATTAAAGTGTTGATGTTTGAATTGTATAATGGAGTTTTTATGGCCAAATTATGCAGTTAACATGGAGAAGAAACAGAGGACGGAAGAAGCATAATTTAGCATCAAGATTGAAGTGCAAAGGTGCAAGATTGAAGAGAAAAAGGTAGCAAGCAAAATGGAAGCAAGAAGTTGGGCTAAATTCATATGCTTAAGCCCACTAGTTAGTTTGTAATAAATACTCTTCCTAGTCCAAGATGGATTAGTAAGATATTTTGGTTGGTAGATTTTATATTATTTTACTCATTTTGAGCTCTATATAAATACCAAGAGCCAAAGTGATGAAGAGAACTTTTGGGGGGACAACTTGTGGAGATATTTTCGGATGCTTCTTCTTCTTCTTGGGAAGCTTGGCCGAGAGAAGGGTTTTGGACTCTTAAGTAGGTTTGATTTTTTTCTTGTCTTTTCTTCTTTGTAAATTCCTTTACTTCTCTTAGTTAATGAAATCATTTCTTTATCTTGTTTTCTTTGTTCATAATATGAGTAGCTAAATTTCTTAGTTGGCTTGGATTGATTCAAGGTTGATTCATAAAGTTGTGAGGATTGATATGCTTAAAAGTGTTCTTGCAAGTTCTTGGTTGATTATTGTATAAACTTAGGCTTTGTGGGTTGAGTTTGATCACCTCAATTCATGCTAAGCTAGAGCTAATTAAAGTAGCACTTTCTTGTAAAAAACAGATAACTGATACAGACTGTAATAGCAGGAAAATAATCAACCGGGTAGGTAGCTGTCTTTAGCAAATACTTGGATGTCTACCTAAATTAGGTCCTCTTTGTATTAATTTAACAATCTAGTAAGTTTAGCAAATACTTGCTTGCTAGTGGGTAATAAGAGAGGATTTTAGGAGTTCAGCAAATACTTGCTCTTATATAACTAATTGATTTGCGGGGATAACTAATTTGTAGCCGAGGATCAACTGAAGAATCAACGAGTTAATCTAAGCCAACTTCCTTCCTCTTATTCTAGATTCCTTCCACTTTAATTTAGTGCTTTCAGTGTTTATGAGTTATTGTGTGCCTATGTCTTTGTGTTTTTAGTTTTTTTTTTAGTAGTTTTTAGTTAAACAAATCTCAAGTTTAGGCGTGGTTGCTAAACCGATTAACTCTTTAGGTCAATCAATAGAATCAAATTGTTCCCTGTGGATCGACCCTGCTTACCCTGTACTAGTTTCATTATTATTGGAGTATTGCAGGTTTTTTTTGTGTGAGGTAAACGACGCTCACCAAATTGGCGCCGTTGCCGGGGAGCGGTTGTTGATTTCTGTTGTTTGTTCTACTGATATGTGTGTTAGTTTTTCAGTATATGACCAGGTCTGATAAGCAGGTATTGGAGTTTGATTCTGAAATAGAAAAGACAGCCAAGAAGAATCGGAAGGAAGCTAAGTTGGAAAAGTTGAAGGCTGCAGGGGAACCTCAGTTTGCCCAAATCGAGACCCTTCCAGAGGCAGAAACTGAAGTTAAAACCGATCCTTCTCTAATGGCGAATCCTAATCTTAATGCTGACAATCCCTATATGTGGGAACTTACTGGTCACAGTGAAGAAGACCCCCCTACTCCCATCCAAGTGGCACCAACAGGGAGTCCCATTGAGATTAAGTTAGGCCTTTTGAATGTTCTTCCGAAATTCCATGGAAGGAGCACCGAAGATCCATACAATTTTCTGAATGAGTTCATAAAAATTTGCAAGGTGCAAAAGAGGCCTGAGAATGTCACGGAGGAGCAATTCAAGCTAGTTGCATTTCCATTTAGTTTGACAGGGGCAGCAAACCAATGGCTTTCTAGCTTACCACCAAATTCCATTACTACATGGAATGGTCTCAAGAAGCAATTTCTGGAGTATTATTTTCCCTCCACAAGGACTGAAACGTTGAAGAGAGAGATTTCTAGTATCCATCAAGAGTTTGATGAGCCATTAAGTGCATTTTGGCTTAGGTTTCGAAGGTTGGTGGATAGTTGCCCTAATCATCGCTTTTCGGAGGGACAATTGTTGCAATATTTCTACCAAGGGCTGACTTCGGTGAACAAAGACCTTATGAATTCAGCAAGCAATGGGGGATTTTCCCATCTTCGAGTGAATGAAGCTAGGGAAATTGTCAAGAAATTGATTGATTCCAAGAAGGAATATGACAGAGGTGATGTGAGGATTTTAAAGAAAGTGGTGGATACAAGCTCTTCGGGTGAGGATAAATTCAATGAAAGGATGGATAAATTGGAGAAAATTCTTTCAAAAGTGGTTGATAAAGTTGCTACTCCAAATACAAGCTCTTCTTCTAGCCCTTATGATCGTCCATGTGATACGTGTGGAACATATAGCCATACCACTTTGCAATGTAATTTTGCATTGGAAGAGCCACTTGTTCAAGCGAATACTATGGGGAATTGGAATGAGAGGCAGCCTAGGAGAGATCCTTATTCAGCTACTTACAATCCTGGTTGGAGAGATCATCCAAATTTCAGATGGAGAGATCAAGGAAACCCACCTCAACAAGCCTATGTTCTACCGAATCAAAGAATTCCTCAAGCTTATCCTCAAAATCAGCCACCTCCTCAAGTGAAGTCAATGGATGAGAAGCTAGATTTGATGATGAATATGCTTCAAGATCAGAAAGAGAGTTCTAAGAAAGCCGAGGCTACATTGGACGAGCATACCCGTCAAATTTCTCAATTGACAAATTCTTTGAATGAGCTTCGAATGCAACAACCTGGACTTCCTTCTCAAGTACAAATGAATCCGAGGGAGACAGCAAAACAGATCACTCTCAGAAGTGGAAAAGAAGTTGAGTCACCACCAAAAAAATTTGCAAGCGAGACCAATAAGGATCATCCTCAGCAATCTGGAGCAAACCCTGATTTGCCCAAACAGAGGCTGGTGACAGAAGCTGAAAATCTGGTAGGGGGTAATTTTGAATTAACCAAGGAGGAAACTCCGAGGAAGGTTCTGAATGATCCTCCAGTGAAAATTCTTCCTCCCTTTCCTCGTAGATTAGCAAAGAAAAAAGAAGAAACCATTGATTTCTTGTCTATTTTTGGAAAAATGGATATTAACATTCCTTTGTTGCAGGCAATGAGACTACCACCAGTGAGCAAGTTTTTGAAGGATTTTGTGGCAAGGAAACCACAGAACTCAAGCAAGGTGATAATGAGTGAGTCGGTTTCGGCAGTGCTAAAAAGAGAATTACCTCAAAAATGTAAGGACCCGGGTATGTTTTCTTTACCATGTCATATAGGAGAGGTAAAAATTGAGTCTGCTATGTGTGATTTGGGAGCTTCAATTAATGTTATGCCCTTATCTGTTTATAAGAAATTGATTGGAGCTGAATTGGTAGATACTAGGGTTGTGATTCAATTAGCGGACCGATCTTGTGTATACCCCGAAGGTCTTTTAGAAAATGTTCTTGTCAAGGTCAATGAATTTGTGTATCCCGCTAATTTTTATGTGGTGAAAATGAATCATGATAATGGTGAGAATAATTCTGGAGTTTTGTTAGGTCGGCCTTTCTTAAGGACGGCAAATACTGTTATTAATGTGGGAGATGGAACAATTTGTCTTGATTACTATGGTGACAAATATATTTTCAGCATTGAAGATGCGATGAAAAAACCACTTGATGCTGAAAATATATATGCCATCGATGTAATTGACCCTTTAGTCCAAGATTTTCTTGAGGCTGAGTTCTTGCAGGAAAGAATGGAGATTCCATCATCTACAAGTGCTACAGAGCTGATGGTGCAAGGAAAGAGTGATAAGGAGATTTGTGAGCTGCTGTGTTCTTTATATTCTCAAGAAGAAGTTTTGAGCACTGGAACCACTCTCGATTTGCCCAAACAGAGCCTTGCCGACAGACCACTGCCTTCTGAAATTTCACCACCAGTTTTGGAGCTTAAGGCACTGCCACCAAACCTGAAATATGTGTACCTTGGGGAATCTGAAACTTTGCCAGTTATTGTGAGTACCAAGTTGGAGGAGTCTCAAGAAGAAAAATTGATTGCCTTGTTGACGAAGTACAAGAAAGCAATTGGTTGGACTTTGGCGGATATCACGGGAATTAGCCCTGACATTTGCACACATCATATTTTATTGGAGCGGGATGCAAAACCTGTTCGAGATCCTCAAAGGAAGCTCAATCCTAACATGAGGGAGGTAGTTCTCAAGGAAATCCTTAAACTTTTATCCTTGGGAATTATTTACCCTATTTCGGATAGCAATTGGGTTAGTCCGGTCCATGTGGTACCCAAGAAGTCCGGTATTCAGGTGGTGCAGAATGAAAAGAATGAGTTGGTTCCTACTCGGCTAGTCACCGGATGGAGGATGTGTATCGATTATAGGAAGCTTAATGCGGCAACTCGGAAAGATCATTTTCCACTTCCTTTCATCGATCAAATGTTGGAGAGATTAGCGGGGAATAAATTCTTTTGTTTCTTGGATGGATATAGTGGATATTTCCAGATATGTGTGAACCCCGAGGATCAGGAAAAAACTACTTTTACATGTCCTTTTGGCACCTATGCTTATAGGAGAATGCCATTTGGATTGTGTAATGCTCCGGGCACTTTTCAAAGATGCATGATGAGTATTTTCTCGGATTTGATTGAATCAAGCATTGAGGTATTCATGGATGATTTTTCAGTGTATGGGAATTCTTTTGAGATGTGCTTGAGTAACTTGGAGCAAGTATTGATTCGATGTGTGAAAAGAAATCTAGTCTTGAACTATGAAAAATGTCATTTCATGGTGGATGAAGGCATAGTTTTGGGGCATGTAATTTCCGAAAAAGGAATTCAAGTTGACAAGGCTAAGGTGGAGACCATAGAACAACTACCTTATCCTACCAATGTCCGGGAGATTCGTGGATTCTTGGGGCATGCTGGATTTTATAGAAGGTTCATCAAGGATTTTGCCAAGATAGCGCAACCATTAACCAAACTTCTTCAAGATGATGTTCCTTTTGAAATGAATGAAGAGCGCAAGCTTTCCTTTGATGTGCTTAAAAAGAAACTCATCTCTGCCCCGATAATGCAACCACCAAATTGGGACATGCCCTTTGAATTGATGTGTGATGCAAGTGATTATGCGGTAGGGGCTGTTTTGGGACAAAAGCTAGGGAAGGAAAGTCATGTGATTTATTATGCTTCTAAGACTTTGAATCCAGCTCAATGCAATTACACCACTACTGAAAAGGAGCTGTTGGCAGTGGTGTTTGCTCTTGATAAATTCAGATCTTATTTACTGGGATCAAAGATCATTGTCTACACCGATCATTCGGCGTTGAAGTATTTGTTTACAAAGAAGGAATCCAAGCCGAGGTTGATTAGGTGGATTTTGTTGTTACAAGAATTTGATTGGGAGATAAAATACAAGAAGGGTGCTGAAAATCATGTTGCTGACCACCTGAGTCGGTTGGTAAAACCTGAGGATGCAATCCCCATTCAAGAATTTTTTCCCGAAGAACATTTATATGCTGCCACAGGCCTCGAATTGGCCAAACAGAGCCCTCTTACAGCAGCATTGCATGGGAAATCTGCTCATGATCCATGGTATGCAGATATTGTTAATTTCATCACCACTGGGGAAAGTCCAGAAACCTTCAGCACTGCCCAGAGAATGAAGCTCAAGAGTGAGTGTAAGCATTATATTTGGGATGAGCCATATCTGTGGAAAATCGGCTCGGACCAAATCATTAGGCGATGCGTTCCTGATGAAGAACAAGGTACAATTCTTTTGCATTGTCACTCTTTTGCTTGTGGAGGTCATTTTGGTCCTAAACGTACAGCTCGAAAGGTTCTTGATAGTGGATTTTATTGGCTGACTATTCATAAAGATGCTTACATGTTTTGTAAGAGTTGTGCTAGATGCCAAATGACAGGAAATATTTCTAAACGTGATGAAATGCCTCAAACTCCCATTATTGTTTGTGAGATATTTGATGTGTGGGGTATAGATTTCATGGGACCTTTTCCTAGTTCATATGGTAATCTTTACATATTACTTGCGGTTGATTATGTCTCAAAATGGGTGGAAGCGAAAGCCACCCGCACTGATGATTCTCAAGTTGTTTCAGGATTCTTGAAATCACATATTTTCAGCAGGTTTGGAGTGCCGCGAGCAATCATTAGTGACCAAGGAACTCATTTCAAAAACCGCACCATTGCAGCCCTTCTGAAGAAATATGGAGTGCATCATAGATTGGCTACTACTTATCATCCTCAGTCCAATGGCCAAGCGGAGGTGTCAAATAGAGAAATAAAGCAAGTTCTAGAAAGGACAGTGAATCCATCTCGGAAGGATTGGAGTAAAAGATTAGATGATGCTCTTTGGGCTTATCGAACCGCTTTCAAAACTCCTATTGGAATGTCCCCTTATAGGCTTGTTTTTGGGAAAATGTGCCATTTGCCAGTGGAAATTGAGCATAAGGCTTATTGGGCTGTGAAGGAGATGAATATGCAACCTCTCAAGTGTGAGGAGGAAAGGAAGTTTCAACTTCAAGAGTTGGAGGAACTCCGTTTGGAATCTTTTGATCAAGCTATGTGGTACAAAGAGCGCGCTAAAATGTGGCATGACAAGAATTTGAGGTCCAAGGAGTTCAAGATTGGCCAGAAAGTACTACTCTTTCAGTCTAGGCTTCGGTTGATGCCCGGGAAACTAAAATCCAAATGGGCTGGTCCCTTTGAAGTGGTCTCTGTTTGGGCAAATGGAGCTGTTGAAATTAAAAGCATGCATACAGAGAAGTCTTTTCTGGTTAACGGTCATCGTCTCAAGCCATTTCACGATGCATCTCAAGTGGTAGTAGTGGAAGAAATTTCACTATGCCATACCTCCAGTACTTGACCGTATGACAAAGTCTAGCCACGGACTGTAAACGCGGGCGCTCATTGGGAGGCAACCCAATTTTATTTTATTTTTTCTGTTTGGTTTTCTTTTATGTGAAATATAAATAACATTATAATTTTGATGCCTTCCATTTTATTGTGCAGGGATGTGCTTGAAAAGGAATTACTTTGGGATTAGTTTTCTGGGGTTTAATTGACGAAGTGAAGAGGCTGAAGGGCTAAATTGCAATTTTCAGATTTGATAGGGTAAAACCCTTCTTCTTCCCCTTCAAATCGCAAACCCAATTTCCTAACTTTCCCAAAATCCTTTTCACCGTACTGAAATCCTTCAATCAACCACCGCAATTCCACCGCCACGCTGGGAAATTTACCGGCGGAGCCTGATTGTCCAGAAGAACCCATCGGGATGACACCAAGAATGCCCAAGAAGGTTGCAGGAAGAAGATCCAAGCGACAACCACCACAACCTCCTGTAATCATCGCCGCGGCACTACCACCTCCATATTCCCCTTCTCCATCTCCACCACGATATTCTCCACCTCCTAGCTCATCACCGCCGATTCAACCATCACCGCCATCAACTCCCCCAGACTCTACACCACCCGAATTACCTCCACCGCCACCATTGCAGCACATTGCAGCAGAACCTTCTCGAATTCGCCAAAAGAAAGTGGCCGTGAAACCTTCTTCGAAGAAAACCCTAGTTCCGGCGGGGAAGAAACCTTCTCAGAAGGGCAGCAAGCCCGACGCTACGGAGAAGGCGTCGCAGAAGTCCAAGAGTCGAGCTAGTGTGAAACGCAGCAGGAGAAAAGAAGGGGATGTTGCTGGTAGTTCTTCCGCCGCGCCGCCGCCTCCGCCGAAACGTGCAAAGACCTCAAAGAAGGACGCGCCACAACCTTCAACAGAACCAACCCCTGTTCAGACCACCGGCGATCTTCCAATTCCACCTGAGATTATTGTTGAATCAGGGGAAGCACTGCTTCAATTCGAGGACCCTGATGTGCAAGCTCGAGCTCTTAAACGAACCAAGAAACGCTGTTCTTCGGGTTTACAATTGCAGGTATCTTCCCTTACTTCTTTAGGGGTTTATGACAGGTTTATGGAGTATTTTGATGCCATAGGTTGGAAAGCATTGTTGTCTTTGCATTCCGTGAACTTGTATGTGAAATTGTGTGAGGAATTTGTGGTTAGTTTCCGGTTGAATAAACAGGTCGCTTTGAATGTGTCTGAGTCTTGCATTTCGTTTCGATTGGGATTGCAGAACGTGTCTATGAGCCTTAATGAATGGAATTTGGCCCTAGGCTTGATTTCTTATGCTGATTTAAATTCTGATTCATATCAATCTGGTTTTATTGGAAATTATGTGGATTTTCCTGGTTTTAATCCTGTGACTGCTTGGAAACTGTTAGCCCCTAATTGTCCTGATCTCTATGATTCTGCTAAGTCAAATATGCATTGGTTGGCTGACCCTGTTTTGCGATTATGCTGTATGTTTATTCTGCGCAATGTGCTTGGTCGTTCCACCACTTTTACTAAAGTGAGCCAACCTACCTTGTTTATTCTTTGGTGCATGCATTGTAAGCATAAGTTAAACCCTGGGTATTTGTTAGCTGATACACTGAACAGTATAGCACATGATTCTGGTCGCCACATGACTTTATGTGTGCTTGTTGGTGTTTTGCTTGATAAGAATGTACAGTTGACTGTTCCTGCTTCGTTTGAAAAATTAACTCATTCCCAAGTATTTGATTTAGAATACATGAGAAAGAGCAATTTGATTTATGATGCTGACAATGTTGTTAAGTTTCCTCAGCCGGGCCCTCCAAACCCGAGCTTATCTTCTTCCACTGCAGGCAATAGCACTTTTCTTGATGAAGTGCATTCCCTTCGGGCAGATGTGCAATCTTTGCACATGAAACTGGATGCTGTAGCTGCTCAAAATGGGTATATTCAAGCTACCTTAAGTGCCTTGTGCAGCACTTGGTTTGCCAGGAATTCACAGCCGCATCAACCCCAATCCTGAGTTCCCTAATTCCCCTCTCTGTTATTTTCGTTATTATTTGTTTGTTTTTGTTTTTTTTTGTTTTGTTTTATCGATAGTTAGCTGTTGGATCTTCTCTGTTCCACTAAACTTGCTTGAGGGCAAGCAAGCTTTAAGTGTGAGGAGAGTGGGTTAATGGTCTAGGTGTATGTTATTATTGGAATGTTTAGGTGTCTTTTATTATATGTGTGTTTTGTGTGTTGTAGTGTTTGTGTTTTGTGCATTTCTTTTGTTCCCTTTTTGGTCAAAAATATTCAGCATGATAGGAGTACTGGAATTGGCTTTGAAATGGAATAACTGTGCATGTTGAGAGAATTTGATTAGTAAATATTATTGCTTGATATTCCCTTGAGAATTAGAGATGATTAACCCCTGAAATCAGTTGCACTTGAATGAACTTGAGATAAATTAGATGAGTTTGAACAAAGCCTAGCAGATAGTAAGGATTGAGCCTAAAGTAGAGCACTCTCTACATCCAACTTGTTTTTGAGAGTTGTGGCAGCTAGGTTAATGCATGATGAGGTGATAAAAGGCAAATTAGGACTAACCCCACATCGTATATATAGCCATCCTTTATATCCCTTAGTGAACCCCTTTGAGCCTAACTTTTTCTTTGCTTTAACCCCGTAAATAATAAAAAATATATAAAAGATTGTATAGTCCGAGCCTTGTTGATATCCTTTTCTTGACCCTATTGTGCATACTCTTGAAGGCTTATGTATTGAATTCATCCATGGTGTAATATTGCATATAAGGCATTCCACAAGTAGGGGTATGGATCTGAATTGTTGTTCTGTAATTATGTTGTGTTTCCCTGGGATTAATTGTGAAAACAGTGCTGTTGAAAAAAAAAAAAAAAAAAAAAGAGAAAAAGAGAAAAAATACAACAAGAAAGAGAAACACAGAGCACTCAGATGTGATATGGGAATTGCCTAGTTGAGATGGATGGTAAATATGTGATGGAGTATGCATAAGATGTTTTGAATGAACTTAGAGCCCGTAGGATCTTACCATGTTCATACACCCTTAACCCCATTACAACCTAAATAAAAGTCCTTTTTGATCTTCATGTGTTGATTAATGCTGCCACGGTATATATTGAGTGAAATAACCCTTACTTTTGAGTGGATTGAGTGACAACCGTGAGGAAGTTCATCTTGTCTATTTTGATCGGGTTGAAAACAAGTTTGACTGATGTAGGGGGGATTGATTTGATAGTTTAAAGGGGGATGATACCAATTCTGTTTATGAAAGGAGACTTGATATCATGCATAGTGAACTTTGTTGATGAGCCAATGAAAGGAAATTTGAAGTGCTGAATATTTGACCAAGGTTTTGTATATAATCTTTTCTCTTTTCTGTTTTCTGTTTTCTGTTTGGTTTGTTTTTTTTTGTTTGTTTTCTGTTTTTTCTGTTTTAAAGTATGTTTCGGTTTGCTTTTAGAGTGTATTAGGAGATTGGGAATTGTGACTGAACAACATGCTTTATTAACATACTTGAGGACAAGTATGACTCAAGTGTGAGGATTTGATAGGATAATTATATGTTGTTCTTTCATTGGGGAATTTAATTAAAGTGTTGATGTTTGAATTGTATAATGGAGTTTTTATGGCCAAATTATGCAGTTAACATGGAGAAGAAACAGAGGACGGAAGAAGCATAATTTAGCATCAAGATTGAAGTGCAAAGGTGCAAGATTGAAGAGAAAAAGGTAGCAAGCAAAATGGAAGCAAGAAGTTGGGCTAAATTCATATGCTTAAGCCCACTAGTTAGTTTGTAATAAATACTCTTCCTAGTCCAAGATGGATTAGTAAGATATTTTGGTTGGTAGATTTTATATTATTTTACTCATTTTGAGCTCTATATAAATACCAAGAGCCAAAGTGATGAAGAGAACTTTTGGGGGGACAACTTGTGAAGATATTTTCGGATGCTTCTTCTTCTTCTTGGGAAGCTTGGCCGAGAGAAGGGTTTTGGACTCTTAAGTAGGTTTGATTTTTTTCTTGTCTTTTCTTCTTTGTAAATTCCTTTACTTCTCTTAGTTAATGAAATCATTTCTTTATCTTGTTTTCTTTGTTCATAATATGAGTAGCTAAATTTCTTAGTTGGCTTGGATTGATTCAAGGTTGATTCATAAAGTTGTGAGGATTGATATGCTTAAAAGTGTTCTTGCAAGTTCTTGGTTGATTATTGTATAAACTTAGGCTTTGTGGGTTGAGTTTGATCACCTCAATTCATGCTAAGCTAGAGCTAATTAAAGTAGCACTTTCTTGTAAAAAACAGATAACTGATACAGACTGTAATAGCAGGAAAATAATCAACCGGGTAGGTAGCTGTCTTTAGCAAATACTTGGATGTCTACCTAAATTAGGTCCTCTTTGTATTAATTTAACAATCTAGTAAGTTTAGCAAATACTTGCTTGCTAGTGGGTAATAAGAGAGGATTTTAGGAGTTCAGCAAATACTTGCTCTTATATAACTAATTGATTTGCGGGGATAACTAATTTGTAGCCGAGGATCAACTGAAGAATCAACGAGTTAATCTAAGCCAACTTCCTTCCTCTTATTCTAGATTCCTTCCACTTTAATTTAGTGCTTTCAGTGTTTATGAGTTATTGTGTGCCTATGTCTTTGTGTTTTTAGTTTTTTTTTTTAGTAGTTTTTAGTTAAACAAATCTCAAGTTTAGGCGTGGTTGCTAAACCGATTAACTCTTTAGGTCAATCAATAGAATCAAATTGTTCCCTGTGGATCGACCCTGCTTACCCTGTACTAGTTTCATTATTATTGGAGTATTGCAGGTTTCTTTCAATCCAACCCTTCTCATGGCCAACTCAAGATCTAGCCAGTATTCATCAATTGTGAAATTTCCTTGCTTCATGTTGGACGAAAACAATGTTGTTCCATCAAGTAAGTAGGCGGCACATGATATTGGTGAAGCTCGGATCTCAATCTTTCCCAAGTTGAGATAGGTTTCTTTCTAGCAAGATATCGCGACTCCTTTTTATTTTTCCACCATTTAGCTGCCTATTGAGTGAAAGAATACTACACCACATAGACTTTCTCCTTCTCCTGATAATTGTTGAGATCAAACAGATTCTCAATCTGTCGCTCCTAATCAAGATACTTCACTGGATTGTGTTGACCGTCAAATCAAAGGATGTCATATTTTAAACCCTTGATGTCTCGAGCTTTATTAGAACTTGACTAAGATACTGAATTACTTTTCACTGTCCTTTTGGAATGAGGTTTACTGTGGCGATGCCTTCTAGAAGACCCTCGATGTGATCGCCTTTCCAAACCATCATCAGGATAGTCATCTAAACTTCCAGAATCATTGAATTGATGAACATATTTCTTGGTTTCTTCCCTCTTGACCAATGATGTAGGTGTAGGCGGTGCCATGCTGTCAACTTTTCTTGCCAACCTTTGCACTGCACTCATAAGTGCATTTATTGCGACTACAAACCGATCAGAATCATTGGCTTCATTTGGATTAAATCAATGTCACTCCCAACTATCAAGAGCCTCTTCACGTGAATGACTACCATGCCCGCCATAAGAGGTGTTTTTCAATGGTAAGTTGTTAGGATTGCTAACAAAAGGCGGGACAAAGGGATTTTCGTCCCCTATCTTCGCTAAACTGCTAAGAAAATCAAACGGTTAATTAAAAAAATGTCCCCCATTCACTTTGTTTAGTAAAGTCATTCACTAAGTGTATAACACTCGCAACTCTCAAGGCGAAGGCTAATGCGAGGGCAATTGATCAATTCACTGCAATTCAAAGCAAACTATGGATATGAGTATTGCAGAACTTATTTCGAAATTTAAAAATGTATAAACTCAATATTGGGCACTACGATTTAGAATTCCATATTCTACAAAGAATATGGAACAAAATACATTTTGAATGGCACAAATCGGAGCTGTATTGAATAAATTATGATCAAAACAAGAAGGCTTTATATAGGCGACAAATGGGTTCCAAAAATTCAAGAAAGTTTTCCGAAAACAAATTAGAATAGGAACTCGAATCCAAATCCCTTAAGGTAAAGGATTTCAATGACTTACTTGTCCCCCTAGTCAAAAATTCAGATCAAACCCCTCTCGAAATTGGCTTTAATTTCCTTTTCCTCTTCCGATTAGAATTTTAACTTTTCTTTTTTAAATTAGGTTTCCTTTTTCCACAAGAAAATTTTTTGGCACAATTCCCAATTTTTCGGAAATTGCAAATCTACCCCAAACTTTTGAAAATTTCAATTCTACCCCAAATTTCAAATTTCAAATCCTAAATTCCAATTTTGGAACCCAAAAATATGCCACCTATGTTTTTGATTTTCAAAAAGTTGTGGAACAAAAATTGACGAAAAACGTTGACGAGCACATAAACTATTTAACCTACCTAAAGACTACAAGACTGATCGGGAGGTAAAGACGGATAGTACTTGTTAACGCTCAGACCCTTCGACATCCTCCTGAGTCGGTTGATGAAGGTGAAGGTGGATAGTAATACCAAAGTATTCTAACTCTCGAACCCTTCGACGTCCTTCGACTCTAGATTCAATCCTCCTAGTAAGAAAGATCAAACAAACACAGTTAAAATATGACACAAAAGAGTGTATATATATAAATCAAAAATAAATTAATGCAAAACTCGAACCCCCCCTTTTTTGGCCTCAGTAGATCTTTCGCTTTGCTCTGATACCAAGTGATATGAATCTCCCTGCGAAGACTCACGATTGCGGAATTAATATCTTTGATCTAGTGAAGAGATCCTGCAAACCCTCACTATCTCGCACGAAATTCAGGAGTCTAGCCCTCGGGGTACTCCTAACTTCAACTTGCTCTCTAATTAGCCTTCATGATCAGATTACAAGGTTTATTGATACTTAACTAGCCCTCGGGATTAAGCAACAATGGAATAGCTCGCAAGCAAAGAGTATGAACTCAAAATATTGTATATTTGATTGTTAAAACTTGTGAGAAATTTGTCCAAAGGCCCCCCCTATTTATAGGGTTACAATCCCGCCCCAAAATCACAAATGGAAATTGAATTAACTTATGGAAGCTTTAAGAAGCTAAATCCATATCTAACTAAAATACCTAAAATAAATGATAATCTAAGGTAATATGGTCGAATTCTTCAAGAAGCAACCTTGAAGAATATTATCTTATATAATCTTACCAAATCTAAGTCTAATCAGAATAAAATTCAATATTTTCGAAACCCTAATGGACTGGGCCAAAAACAGCCCTTCAAAGCCCACATGGCCGAGCTCAACAGTCTAAAAAAATGAAAATGAAATAATTTTACAATATTTTACAGTGATAACACTACATCATTAAAAAACGCAGTGGAAAAAAGAGTATAGTGTTCTTTATGATGTATTCCATTCTTCAACAGTTTTGAACAATAAATCCAAGATGTCGATGATGACTCCTTCTTCAATTCTTCATCATAAAGACGATCAATTAAAACATTTAAAGCAGCATCCCTAAGCTTAGTCCTTGACCTAGTCATAAGTTCTGCCATGTTACTTAAAGGATCCCGAACATATTATTCAAATGTTTGCTCAATTCGCGGAGTGTCTTCATTTATGGTGGTAGTCGTCTTGACATCTCCATCACTCCCTCTCAAATTCTTCATATTCCATGAATCCTGCACAAAAAACACCTAAAGTGTAAATTATATCTCAATAAAACCACAATAATCCCACAAAACATGAACACATTATAACACTCATCGGATTTCTTCTAATTTGCAGTTTAAACTTTAGTTTTTCCATAACTTATGAAAAGACCGTCTTTCAAAAGACATGCTCATGAATATATGGCAAATTAATTTTTATATTTGTTTTAATGTAATTGAATATAGTTATCACCTCACACATTCTAATCGGCGCTAATAAAAATTTAAAGATTAAAATGTAACATTAAGTAATTTTTAAATTAAAATTTATTACTAAATTTTTTTTTACTAAATTTAATAAGTCACAAATTGTTATGATATTTTCCAGCGCAATCCATCCAACCTTTAGTCATATTCAATAATCCTCCCAATTTTCATGTGAATCAAGCCTAAGTTTATAAGATTTAAAGATTGGTAATTTGAAAAGTTATGGTGAAATTTGAAAAAAAATTATAAAAAAAGAAGACTACGTAAATTGATGTTGTTATACAGATGTGCTTGTCAAGTATAAATTAATAACAAAAGGTAAGCTTGGATGGTTAGATAAGAGATTTTCTAAGTTTGCTCCAATAGTACTTATGACACGGTTGTATTGGAGTGAAAAGAAATGAAAATTTTGTTAATGTTTTATTTGATTTTAATTTAATTTTAAAAATTAAATATAACTATATAGAGTTATATTATTTTATTTTAAAAAAAATAAATAATTCATAAGTTATAAATATTCGTAGAATAATAGAAAACATAGTAATTTAATCATTAAAATTTCTTAAATAATAGATATTCTACAAAGTTATAATATAAAATTACAGGCAAGATTATTATATTATCAAAAATTAATTTAATAAGACATTTAATAAGACGTTCATCGATCACCTCTGTACAGTGTGTGCGATCACACTTTACTGTGTGCGATCACACTTTACTGTGTGCGATCGGGAAAGATGTACTTAGGCTCACCTCAACTTGAGATCTTATAGTTATTCTGCTATGGGAGGATCAGGAAGGAGGAAGCGAATAGTATATATGAGCAATCGTGCTGCTGTCACGCCTCAGGCACAGGAGAAGGATGAATTTGCAAGTTTGAAAAAGGGGATTTCGGAGGAGAAAAAGAGATCCGAGCTAGGGTAGTCTTCCTGCAGCTTCACCAGAGGGCTTTCCACCATTCTAACAAATGAAGTTTTACAAGGGTTTGAGGAAAAAAAAGGATAAGACACTAGATCTTATCACACCAGATGCAACTAAGCCATCTCTGAGCAGTGAAGCTGGCACAAAACTGGACCCGCTAAAATCCGGGTAGTAAATGCTTTAAATGGAGTGAGGATATTGAAACTGCTAATATTGTTGAAACTGAGAGTTGTTTTAATTTTTTTAAAGATAAATCTACTGGTATAAAGTATTATGGACATGTAACTATTGATGGAAAAAAGATGGGAAAAATTCAAAAATCTAGTGTGCAAGAGAGTATAAAAAATTGGGATTCAGTAACCGTTTACCGGGTGCTTGGCATGAACCCACCATTTGCAGTGATGGAAGGTTTTGTTCACAGAATTTGGAGGAGTCTAGGAAAATTGCAGTTGTCCTTGGTTAAGCCAAGGGTGTTTCTGATCCATTTTGAAGATGCTGAGAAGTGGAATACAAAGCAAGGCATTCTTTATTCATGGTAGACATGTCCTCATTAAGCATTGGAAACTTGGTTTCAATTATGATATACCTCCCAGTATCCCAGTTTGGGTACAACTGCCAGGGTTAAACCCTATATATTGGACACTTGAGATCTTAAGTACCATATTAAGTCCCATTAGTACACCTTTGATGCTGGATAGAGTAACTCTGAACCTAGAAAGACTTAGCTATGCCAAAGTGCAGCTAGAAATGGAATTTTGTGATGTTATGCCTGAATATGTGGGTTACATAGATAAGTCAGAAGTTATGCAGAGGCAGAAACTGCTTTTTGAATGGAAGGTTAGCAAATGCAAGCATTGTCTGATGTTGGGACACACCATTGAGGAGTGCATGAAGCAAAATGAAGGTAAAGTTGTTAAAACTTATGTGCCAGTTATGAAAAACTCTGAAACTGTACAACCTGAGGTATCACTGAAACCTAAGGGGAGAGGAAAGGTATCATTGAAAGGCAAAGAGAGTGTGACAGAATGGCAATCTGAACAAGACAATGCAAATACATGGCGATGTTTAGAAGAAACTTCAAAAAGAGGCAGCAGGGATGCTCAGAAAAAAAGGTACTATACCCCCCCTCTTAAACCACCCGATGAAGTATAATTTGATTACATGGAATGTTATAGGTGTAAATAGCTTGGATAAACAAAAAATTGTCAAGAAATTATGCTTTGTACAGAATGTTACTTTTCTTTGTTTCCTGGAGGCTAAAATTAAAGTTGAAAATGAACAAAAACTAAGGACGAATATATGTGGAGGTTGGGAATTGTTATCTAATAATAATTGTGTAAATAGAGGTAGAATCTTATTAGGATGGAAAAAAAGATATGCATGAGGTCTCAGTGATTTCAAAAGGGGCACAATGGATACATCTGGAATGCTTGCTAAAATAGTTAAACTTACAGACCAGTCTTACTTTTGTGTATCTAGAAAACATGATCTACCCATTTTATATGGTTATATTCGGACTTTTAGGATTCACTTTGTACACTTTTGTGTTCTAGATGTGGCATTTTCCTTGAAATTCTCTAAAGAGAGTTAAAAGCAACTTTTACGCCTAATTGCTTTTCTAGAGGATTTTGTGTGACAAGACAACTTGTTCGAAGACATTGAAGACTCTGAATATAACCTTTGAAGATTTAAAGATTTAAAGACCTGAATTTGAGCTTTTGAAGACTTGAAGAATTGAAGACAAACAAAGAGAAGATGAGGACTTGAGACAAAAAGAAGAAAGAAATCAAGATGCTAAAACATGGGTTGGTTGCGACTCACAGTGGATTGGTTGTGATTCACGACAGATGGGTGGCTAGAACCCTTCTTAATTTTTTGTACTATAAAAACTCACCTTATCCTCTCTCTCTTCACCACTTCTTCTTCCTTCATTTTTCTGGGTTTAAGAACCCTAGTTTTTCTTCTTTCTTTTCTTGGTTTTTGTAGGATTAATTATGCATTTTCATTATCTAGGTTTGTTTGTTCTTGGGAGCCATTCATTGAAGCTTCCAAACCCATGTAGTGAGATTATTAATTTTGCTCATTTATGAACATTTGTTGGGAAGCTTTTACTGTGCTATTAATTCTGTGTTTTCATTCATTTATATCATGGGTTGTTTGAGTATATGAAGTGTTTGTATGATTGAAGTGTTAGGGTTTTAGGAAAGTGGCCAATTTCTTAGCTCATTTGAAATGAAAATCAAAGAACATGGATTTTTAACTTCTTGTGTATAATGTGTTGTGATTCTTGCTAGATAAGTATGTTAATGTGACCTATAGATGCAAAGAAGGTTGAACCTTGAATATTGTTTGTTCTAGGGTTAGCCTAATAAATGCTTTATATGGTAAATGGCTACGTCTTTGGTAGAAAACTTGTTGTTATCAAATCTATGGTTCTTCGTGTATAATGCCATTGGTGAAATATCTCTATGGTCATTGATCGCCTAGAGTGATCGTTAATGAGGTTTGCAAATGGTCGTCGAATCGCCTTTGTGAATTACTAGTAAGAAGAAACGAATGTTGATCTTCGAATGAGAAGTGATAGCATTCCACATAGGAAATGAATGTTAATGAATGAGTAGATGAATCTATGATTTATAAGAGGTTTGGAAGTGGAAGTCGATTACCCCCAAGGCTCCGTTAATTGATGTTTTAATCATCTTTTTACTTCTTGTTGCAAGATTAATATTGTTCCCTTGCTTTGCTAACTACTTGCCTTTTAATTTCATAACTTATGAAAAACCAACACCCCCCCCCCTCCATTTACATGCTTTTAAATGTACTTATATATGTTCATATCTAGTATATTTTCCGCTATATATGTTTAAACACTTGGAAAGATCCCTCTTCTCGTGGAAAATCCCGACTTTCTATTTTCTACTTAATTGTAGATAGGAAGCATTAGGACTTAAAATATAACTATGAGAGGTACGACGACGACCTTCCAAATTTTGGCGTCGTTGCCGGGGAGGAGGCATTTATTTTTAAGTGTTTGGGCATATTTGGTTGCATATTAGCTAGTTTTTTTATTTTATTTTCCACTTCTTGGGGGTTGTTTTTGTTCGGAGTAGGTATTGCTTGAGTTCTTGGTGATTTTATTTTATTGAGAATCCTTGCAATATGATTCCGTACTTTTGAAAAAAAATGGATCATCTCACCTTAAGGGAACTCGTGATGAGAAGAGAGGTTCAACAAGCAAGGTTTTGTAGGATGTGTCATTCCGACAATCCTACCGAGTCTTGCTATATGTTGAGAGAGGAGAACTATTAGGGTGAAAGAACCCTTGGTTTCCAAAACTAAAGTTATTATGAAGAGTGCTACCAGGAGGTAGGAGATGTTGGTTTTCAAGGGTAAGAAGCCCAAGGTATCCATACCACAATTCTTACAATTCGGATTGGAGTGGTAATCCTGATTGGTGGTATGAGAATGAGCCAAAAAACCAAAAATACGAGCAAAATAGTTGCCCTTTACCATCTTATACCATACCCCAAAACCAAGCCCAGCAAGAAAGTTCAAGTTTGACACGTGAGGAAGTCATGAATGCAATAGCAAACTTGAAAAACTTGGCCAAGACTAGTGAGCTACTGGACACTTGGATCTCCTCTAGTGTTGAGGCTATTGAGGGGCATGTGAGGAATATATTGGAAGCGGTGACCCAAATGGAAGCTCGTGATTTCAAAAATACACTATCCTAAGTCGAACTCGAAGATTCGGTGAGTGAGGTCACCATGAGAAACGAGTTTGAGTTTGAAGGGGATGAGGAGTTGGTTGTTGAGGATGAAAAAATGGAGGAAGAGGTGATTATGCTACATTCAATAGCATCGTCACCCTTACCCCCACCTAGTGAACCAACTCCACCATTTTCGAAAGTTTTGAGGGAGACAAGAGAGGAGCCAAAAGACTATTCCAAGCCTCCTAATCACCCAACTCCCTTTAAACTATACCCAACTCCACAATACTTTCTTCTTGAAAGTTTTGTACCCCCGCCTCTCTACTTTTGGATGCTCCTGGTGAAGGGGTTCAAGCCTTCACCATATGGATTAGGGTCGTGCAGATGACCTTAAATATACGGAGTTATGTCGTGCTGACAATCAAAATAAATTTGGCCTTTATTTTGGTTTTTATTGTTTAGTTTTTGTTATTTTTTGTTGTTCTTTTTACAGTGTGTTTTTCTGTGATTTTGTAGCAAACTAAAGCACATTGCATTGGAGGAGATGAAGGAAGGAGATCCATGAGAAAGGGAAGAAAGCTTGGAATGTTGGTAAGAAAAAAATTCTTTCTTAGTACTGGGAAACCCCATTTTTCGCGAGTCACGACGGATATGTCGCGGGTCGCGACAAACAGAGGAGCAAAAAATGAACTCCAAGCACCAGCTTGTCACGAGTCACGACATGGGCATGGTGAGTCGCGATGGATTCAAAAAAATTTCTGAAAGAAGTGAGTTTGCAAACCCAAGATGTCGCAAGTCCCAATGGCTTTGTTGCGAGTCGCGACAAGGCATCGGAGTCGTGATCGTGACTGTCGCGAGTCGCGATGGAAAAACCATCTTTTCAACTGAGCTTAAATACTGCATAATCCTTCCTTTTCTCCACCAAATACTCTCAAGAACCACCACACTTCCACTCATTCCTCCACCATCTTACATATATTAACATATGAACATTCTTACATCTTTTTAGTACCTTTGTTGATTGTAGTATGCCAACTGCATAATTGTGACTATAATTGTTGTATTCTATAACAATTTTTAGATATGTATTGATATATGTAGGATATTTTTATTGGACAATCTTATAGTGGTGATTTCATGATGGATTGGTTGTTTTTTTAGAATACTATGGTTATTAACTTTTTAAGTTAAACCTAGTATTACAAATCCTTATGTACTTGTATGTTTGATGGTATTCTCTGTGGTGTTAGTCTTGATTAAATGGCGCCAAGGAGACAACATTTTGCTCGAGGGGTGATTTCTTCTACGACACTTTTGCTCCCTCCTCCAGCTCCAAAACCAACTTCAAGACTGATTCTATACAAATACATGGGGTTGCGCCGTATCACCGACGACTATGCGGAGAAATCGGAGTCACTCTACCTCTTACCTTGAGTTTTATTGTTCTTACCTTACAGTTTACATTGAGGGCAATGTAATGTTTTAAGTTCGGGGAGGGGTTAAATGGCTCACATTCATGCTAGCTTGATTTGGAATATTTTTTGCTACTTTTGATTGGAAAAAACATGTGAAAAAGGAAGGGAAAAAATTAAATATTTTGAAAAAAAATCAAATGAAAAAGAAATTTTTAAAAAAAGAAAACCCGCTAAGTTGAAAACCTGAGAGGGCAACTTAGGCAACATTGGGGGCCCAGGTAGGTCAAAAACCCAAAAGAGCGATCTATGCAAAAATGAGAGGCTAAAGGTGAGGAAATAGGTGAGATGTGAGTCAAAGAAACATGATGAGTGGTTAGGGTGAAAACCCGAAAGGGCTCCTATGCAAAATGAGAGAAAGAGAGAAAAAAAAGGAAAATTCTATGATTTCACTCATTTGCCGGCGTTTGAGTCAGAAGGTTGCTGTGTCATATGGATGGATCGGGTAGCTCAACATCTTGAGACCTCTTGGGATTGGGTAATTTAGCGGGAAAAACAAAGTAAGTTGTGAAATTCTTGATTCTGTGTACTTTGTTTATGGGTTGATATATTGGTACAGAGTGAAATATGTCTTTAAAGTATATGGTCTTGACTTCATTTTGCGTCATTGGACTTTGGGATTATCAATTTAGGACTTTGAAATATTTTTATAGGTAGTGAATTGATAAGTGTAGGTTTGGAAGGATTTAGGAATTGGGGTTGTGTGTGTGCAAAAATTCTCATTTGAGCTTTGATTTTGGGATTTATGATATTGAGAGTTTTTGTGAGACTTTCATTGGGGGAATATTTGTTTAGGATGTGGAAATATAAATTTCTTTGTGTGCTTGAATCTTTTCTTACTCAAGAGCGAGTAAGGTTTAAGTGTGGGGAGGTTCAATGTGCCCATTTTATATAGTTATATTAGGACTTTTAGGATTCACTTTTGTGCTCTAGATATGGCATTTTGCCTTACAATTCTCTAAGGAGAGTGAAATACAACATTTACATTTTTATTACTTTTCTAGAGGATTTTGTGTGACAAGGCAATTTGTTCGAAGACATTGAAGACTTTAAATATTACCCTTGAATATTTAAAGATTTGCATTTGAGCTCTTGAAGACTTGAAGAATTGAAGACAAGAAAAGAGAAGAGGAGGACTTGAGAGAAAAAGGAGAAAGAAATCAAGATGCTGAAACTTGGCTCGGTCCGGACTCGCGATGGATTGATCGCGAGTCACGACGAACGGGCCCCCAGAACCCTTCTAACTTTTTTGTAATATAAATACTCACCTTATCCGCTCTCTTCACCACTTCTTCTTCCTACAATTTTATGGTTTTAGAAGCCCTATTTTTTCTTCTTTCTTTTCTTAGTTTTTGGAGGATTAATTATGCATTTTCATTTTCTAGGTTAGTTTGTTCTTGGGAGCAATTGATTGAAGCTTCCAAACCCATGTAGTGAGATTCTTGATTTTTCTCATTTATGAACATTTGTTGGGAAGCATTTATTGGCCATTAATACTATGTTTTACTTCATTTATATCATGGGTTGTTTGCGTATATGAAGTGTTTGTATGATTGAAGTGTTACGGTGTTAGGAAAGTGGCCAATTTCTTAGCTCATTCGACATGAAAATCCAAGAACATGGATTTAGAACTTCTTGTGTATAATGTGTTGTGATTCTTGCTGGATAAGTATGTTAATGTGGATTGTTCTCATAGTTATCCTATAGATGCAAAGAAGGTTGAACCTTGAATGTGGTTTGTTATAGGGTTAGCCTAATAAATGCTTTGTTTGGTTAAATGGCTATGTCTTTGGTAGAAAACTTGTTGTTATCAAATCTATGGTTCTTCGTGTATAATGCCATTGATTAAATACCTCTATTGTTGTTGATCGCCTAGAGTGATTGTCAATGAGGTTTGCAATTGGTCATCGAATTACCTTTGTGAATTACTAGTAAGAAGAAACTAATGTTGATCTTCGAATGAGAAGTGATAGCATTCCCCATAGGCAATAAATGTTAATAAATGAGTAGATGAATATAAGACCTAAAAGAGGTTTGGAAGTGGAAGTCAATTTCCCCAAGGCTCCGTTAATTGTTGTTTTAGTCATCTTTTTACTTCTTGTTGCATGATTAGCATTATTTTCTTGCTTTGCTAGTTATTTGTCGTTTAATTTCATAACTTTGAAAAAACCAACCAAACCCCCCCCCCTCAGTTTACAAGTTTTTATATGTACTTATATATGTCCATATCTAGTATGTTTTCCGCTATGTATGTTTAAACACTTGCAAAGATCCCTCTTCTCGTGAATGACCCTGACTTGTCATTATCTGCTTAATTGTATATAGGAAGCATTAGGGCTTAAAAATATAACTTTGAGAGGTACGTCGACGACCTCCCGTAATATAGGAAAAGAAAGACTACCTCTATGGATAGAATTGAAAAGGCTGGCAGTGTAGAATCATCCATGGATGATTGTAGGGGATTTCAACTCACTCCTAATTTTAGAAGATAGAGAAGGTGGTAATCCAGTCTATGACAATGAAATTGAAGATTTTAGATCCACAGTGGATGAACTACAGTTGGTAGAGATGAAGACATTTGATTCAGTATTTACCTGGTGTAATAGAAGGACTGGGGATCAGAGGATTCTCTCAAAGATTGATAGAAGCTTGATCAACAAGAAATGGATGGATAAGCTGCCAGAAACCAAATGTATGGTGTTAGCTAAAAATATTTCAGACTATAAACCACTAATGAACCCGGTCAGTAATCAGAATCAAAGAAGGAGGAGACCATTCAAACTTCACAACATGTGGACAACAACAGATAATTTTATGAGGACTGTATGCAAAGTTTGGAACACAAAGACGATGCAAAACCTACACCAGCTATTAGCTCATTTGAGAGCATTGCAGTAGCCACTAACCCTTCTGAACAATGCAAGTTTCAGTGACATAAGTGGGAGATCAAACACTATCACTGAGCAACTAAAAAAATTCCAGGAAGCAATGGTGCTGAAACCATGAGATCAGGTGCTACAAGAGGAGGAGAAAACTGTAAGAGTTGAGGCAACATTGATCTATGAGGCAGAGGTCCAATTTCTGATTCAAAAAACCAAATTTGATTGGTTAAGAGAGGGAGATAGGCCTTCTAGGTTTTTCTACAACTTCCTTAAAACTAAACAGTATAAGCAACATATACTATGCCTAATGGATAGTGACAAAGTGGTGACATGAAAGGAGGAAGTGGAAGACTTGCTTCTAAGATATTTTAAGAAGTTACTTGAAAACTCTTCTCCAAAGAAATTGAAACTGGATGAACCGGTGATAGCAAAAGGTCCAGTCCTGAGCCTTTCTCAACAACTGGAACTAACAAAGCCAATATCTGAGAATGAGGTTTATACTGCACTACAAACCATACAACCAAACAAGATCCCTGGTTATGATGACTACACAAGCTAAATTTTCAAAAAACATCCTAGTCAAGAATTGGGAGAGTAGTTACAACTGTGTTCCAAGGTTTTTTTAAGGGGGGTGAAATGCCCAGGGATTTTAGTAGAACTGTCATTTCCCTACTTCCAAAGAAAGACAGTCCACAGTCTGCCTTAGATTACAAGCCAATATCCCGTTGCTCCAAAATATACAAGATTATCACTAAGGTAATAAATGCTAGACTCAACTCAGTTTTTCCTTATTTGAATATATGTGAATCAAGATGCTTTTGTCCATGGTAGTGCTATTTCTCACAAAATCTTGATCACTAAAGAACTCTTGCACACCTATAATTGGAAGGAAACTAGAGTCTCAAGTTGCATGCTAAAAATTGACTTTCAAAAAGCATTTGACAGTTTAGAATGGGCATTTCTGTTTGATCTGTTGTATAGTCTGAGACTGCCAGTGGTTTTCTTCAATTGGATAAAAAGATGCTTGGAAGAATCTTCATGCAGTATTGCACTAAATGGAGGTTTTACAAAACCGTTCACTACTAAGAGATGAGTTAAGTAGGGGGACCCTATCTCTCCACTTCTGTTTGTTCTTATAATGGAGTATTTCTCTAGGTTGTTAACATCTTACTTTGATAAGAAGATGATAGACTACCACATGAAGTGCAAGAGGGATAAAATTCAGTGCCTGCTATTTGGTGATGATCTAATGATCTTTAGCAAGGAAAATCGAAAATCCATCATAGGTATCCAGGAGGTACTAATTATTTTTAAAAACACAACAGGTCTTTCTATCAATCCAGCAAAGTCTCAGATATTTTTTTTCTAAGATCAATTTAGTTGACGCTCAATGTTTGCTTGATAAATTGGAGATGAAGCATGGAGATCTACCAGTTCAATACTTGGGTTTGCATCTCTCAGGTATAAGGTGGAACATGAAGAGCTGTCAAAAACTACTGGACAAGCTAAAATTCAGGTTAAAACCTTGGAGCAGTAGGAACCTCTCAGATGCAGCCAGATCCCAGCTAATCAATATTGTCCTCCTAAGTGTTTCAACATACTGGATGAATATGTTCCCGCTCCCACTGTATGTTCACAAGAAGATTGAAAGCTTGTGCAGAAATTTCCTATGGGGGCATGTTGAGGGCTCTAAGCACTTGGTACCAGTCTCCTGGGATAACCTTTGTAGGAATAAACAAAATGGAGGAGCAGGCCTGAGAGATACTTTTATTTGGAACATGGATTTGTTGTACAAAAACTTATGGGAGATTCAATCTAAGCAAGACAAACTTTAGGTGAAATGGGTTCAAGAGTTTTATATGAAAGGGAATGAACTAGCAGGATGTAAAGCTAAAGTGGACAGTAGCTATGCTTGGAAAACCTTGATGGAGTTAAGAGTACCATTGGAGCAAAATTGAATAGATGTGTAGTCAAGGGAAAATTCAAAGTTGCTCTTACCTATATAAAGTTTCAAGGAGAAACGCGAGAGTATGCCATATCTAAAGCTATTTGGAGTAAGCACTTGTTGTCAAAACACTCGTTCTTCCTTTGGATGATAGCTTTGGGAAGACTGTCTACACAAGATACATTGAGGGGATTTCATATCCAAGTAGGGGTACCTCATTGTCAGCTATGTGATGCTAGACTGGAGGAGACTGCTGTCCACATTTTTATACAATGTGAATTCACAAAGAAGGTGTTCCAAGAACTGCAGATTACTATGTTTGATAGCCTTAGGAGTGTTAGAAGGTTCTGCTACTATAGTTTCAAAAGGAGGGATCAGACAAAGAGATTTAAAATACTTGTGGCTAGATTCTACAATGTTTGAATGAAGAGGAACCGAAGATGCTTTGGGGGGAAAACATCAAATGCTGCTGATCTAAGTCATTTGATTAGAAATGATTTTCTATTTGTCTGAAAGTTGTAATAGTTATTAAGGAGCAATGGTTTGGACAAAGTTGTAAGTTGTGGTGTTTGTTTTATAAAGAAATGAAATCCAGTTCCATCAAAAAAATTATACTATCAAAATTTGAAGTAAAATAAAAAATATACCAAGTAAATAATAAAATTTAAACGTTATAAAGTTAAAGTTAAACACATTTGAAAAAATTAATTAAAAACTAATCAAAAGATTAAAAAATTAAACAAAAAGTAATGAATAAGTGTTTACCTAAATACTAACGTTTGGCTAACAATAATTAAGGTGGTGTAAATAACAACTTATTCTATTTACACCACCTTTAAAGCTGACACACCTATCAATGATTGTGTAAATAGTTATAAGGGTGCTACAAATAGAATCATCCTTGTGTTTTTCAACCTAGGGATTCAATGTTTTTGGGTTATTTTGTATGAAACATGGGATAGGGGGTTGATGTCGATGTGTATGATGAGTTTGTGAACTCATGTTGTGGTCATCCCATAAGCCCATCCGAGTGTAATGTTGTTGGGGTTCGTATGAACAAGGGAGAGTTAGTTGAAGTTAATGTTCTTTGTGGGTGTGTAATATTTTTGTATCTATGGATGTAATTTAATGATATGATCATCTGTTGAATTGTCGGTGATTAGTTATCATATAGAAATCAATTCAAAATGTTTGATGTGGGATAAATTAGTTCTCATGGTCATTAGCTCTCTAATATATGGCTTATATTTCTTTTGTCGGATGATTGTATATGCTTGGATTGATTGTGTATATGTAGATAGCATAGAAAATGTAAAATGTTGATTGTGGAATAAATTTTTTTGAAAAATCAGCACTCCAAGATATTGGGAAAAACACTCAGCAACGATTACAATGAGTGGAATTGACATCCAACCTAACTAGCCTCTAGCAATAACTAACATATTGCAAGGATATCTAAATTACATGTCAACTAGACTGATCTTTTGTACCATTATAGATCAGAGATCCAATAAAAAACTGTAATATCACTGTCGGGGATATTAACTTGCTGCGATAATCATAACCACTTGGCACAGAGGAGCGTATCAAACATCAATATCACGCCCTCGGGGAATGTCTTATTTCTTGTATAAGATTGTTTGTAGTAAGTACTGATCTAAAAATATATTTACGAAAAATGTATTGATCTAATCATGTGTTTTTCATTTGTACTGATATAACCTTTTATTTGTTTTTTCAGAATGTACTAATCTAACCTTATGTGTTCTAAGCATGTGGTGGTAAACATTATGGTTTTAGAAAAATGTACTGATCTAACCTTATATTTTTGTATAAAGTACTGATTTAACTTTATGTTTTTGTAGGATAAAATCATCCATGATTTTTCAAAGAAAACTACGTAGTTGTATTTCGGTTATTTCCGGGATGATTAACACCAAATGTCACAGTCAACGCTGTTAGGAATATTTAAACACTTTAGACAGAAACTTAGGGTTACTTTATCACTTTCAAAAACATGAGAGTTATGATATTGGCACTTTCAAAATTATATAGGGTCATTTCGGTATTTCCGGACCAACATAATCTCCAAAATCTTAGTTGGAGACTTATGGGGCTGCTCTTGCTCAGTTTCATCCTCCAGGGGCAACTGTTAGTTTGGTTACGTGAAGCATTTGCATCGTATGGAAACTGCTGGCAATACATGAGACGAGGTGTATTCACACACGCTATGGAAGCTAGAGGAGATCCTCGAGGAAGAAGGTGGTCGAGCAAGGGCCTTAGTCTTCGGGCTATCTAACGGCTTCTAGATGTTGTGTTTCATATCCTTGTTCTAGCTTGAGACACTTATATTTCCGTGTATGTTTCATTATTAAGGAAACCGTGATTAAACTTCTCTACGGGGTATTGCTGCATCAATAGTTAAGGCCATATTGTTGGTGGCATTAATGTAAAAAATATTTTCTAATAGCTTATGGATATTGTGTCTTATATCTTATGATCTACGTAAAGAGATTAATATTTCAATGTGTATTGCGTTATTAAGGAAATCGTAACTAAACCTCTCTACGTGGTATTGCAGGTGACATTTATTCAAGGGTCATGATTATTTGGAAATGGATTATGGGGTAGCTACATAAATCGTACTGCAGGTGGCTATTAATATTATGTAAGGTTCACTTTGATTTCGCAAAATTCACCGTAGCCACAAATGAAACAGCATAAAAGGAAACGTAATTAAGAAATGTAATAATGAAATCAACCTCAAAACCAAACAACATCATTTTATAAAAGACAGCAGGAAAATACGCCACAAGAAAAATAAATAAGACTTACCTTTAACAACAGCATCCAAGAACTCATCAGCTTGCTTGGTGCTAACCTCATCAATTTTGTTACTAGCCCATTAAAATCTTTATCAACCACATCTTCAATAATCTACATGTGCAGCCATACTGCTTTACATCAGTGCCCGAATCAATTGCATCAGCATTCAACTCAACATTCTTATCATTCGAATCAACATCATCCTCAGAACCATTATTAGAAACAAAAAACAAGAAAAAGAAGTAAAAAAAAATAGTAGTAACATCAATAAAAAAAAACGAAGCGTGAAATGTTGAAAACGTACAGCCCTCACCACCATGCTTCACCTAAACACCTATGAGCTAGCTATATTCTCACAAAACCTGTCATTTTTTTACATGCTTTATGCTTATAAAACACTTTCCGGGAAACATCAATCAAAGGCTCCATTTTTTTCAGCCTCAGAATGATTAGAAACTTCATTGAAAGCAAAATAGAGTTAAAACAATAACGTTAACAAAACTGTAATTATAAGCAGGTAACAATAATTAAAACAACATGAATGGTACCCTTACTGGCTAAAAGGCGAAGATCCGCTCGCCCTCAGCGGCCCATACCAACCGACACCCCGGCCAACGTATGAGAGGTAAATCACGGTAGCCCAGCACCAGGACCAATGGGCTTGGTATGGACTCGGTGCGCACAAGGGAGCCTTGCAAAGCAAGAGCTCCCCACACTGCCGCTGCCGAGTATCGAACCTGGGATTATTGGCTTACCCACCCATCTCCCAACCACTGGGGTACACCCGTGGGTGTAAAATGGTACCCTTACAATTAGTAGTTGAAACGGGAACCTCAACAGAAGGCACATGTGTCTCAGAAGCATCTACAAGTACCTAAGCATCAGGGACATGTACCTTAGAAACATGTATGGGTACCTTAGGAGGAGGTACAAGTACCACAAAACCAAGTACATATACCTCAGCATTTGAAGCATCAACACCAGCAAAGGTAATATTTTCAACACCAGCCACGATCGACCCTGTATCAAAACCGAAACAGAATAATTAACGAACATAAAAGGTATCATCAACAAAGAAAAATCGAAAACTAAAATATAAAAGACTTATCATTAACATCATCAACAAACACACTAACATCAAAATCAGAAAAATTAAACTTAACAGGAGTCTCAACACTTTCAGAGACAATTAAACATGTACCGAAACCCAACCAGGGAAATCAACAAATAGAAAAGTTATTATTAACAAAAGAAAAACTAAAATCTTAGATGTGAAATACTTGCGACCCACAACAACACTCTTAACACAAGCATTAAGAGAAGTCACAGGAAACTCATTCTCACAATCAGAAATCTCATCATTTTCTGCATGAGCAACAACAGAAGCCACATGATCCTCAGCAACAACATTTGAAATGAATTCAGCTTTATCAGCTGCACCAATAGCATTTGAAGTAGAACCTGTATCAAAATAAAAATAAAGACATCAGCAAATAGAAAAGATAACACCAACCAACCATAAAACTAAAAACAGAAAAATCAAACACTCACAGCCATTCTCAACATGTTTAGAAGTTGTAGCCTTCAACGACTTATCAAAATCACCACCTCCATCTTCATCATTTGTGTACACTGGAAATGTACGTTTCTTCACTTTTCGAGACTTTATAATTCTAGACATTGATCTTGCAATCTCTTCTGTAGTTATTTTTCCTCATTGCGGGGTTTTTCTTCACGTGCCGGCGCACAACTGGCACATCTTCATCCTCCCGAACAATATTTGATGGAGAAGTCCGAGGTAATATCAATTTACCTATTTGAATCTGCAGTGTCAAGTTGTGTACATGTGTGTGTAGTACACTGACGAGCGGGTGTAATATCACTTGAATGAAAACAACAAACATCACATTAGAAATGATCAACAACAGAATGAAGTAACATTAAAGCTCAGCAGTAACAAAGGATTAGTTCCGTAGCAAACGAGTGAAGATCACAATCACTTGAATTCAGCATAAAGGTCAACAACAAATCATGTAACATCATCCAATAATGGAAGAATATTAGCAAAAAGTTGGCAACATGTTTGGCATAAACATCATCAAAAAATTAAATTACAATAAAGGTCAAGAGCTATTCACGTAATATCATCCAATAACGGAAGAACATCATCAAAAATTTGACAACACTCGCACCTCAACATGTTTGGCATAAACATCATTAAATATTCAAATTACAGTAAAGGTTAGCATCTAATCATATAACATCAAGCAATAATGCAAGAACGCCTTTAAAAATTGCAATAACTCACACCTCAATACGTTTGGCACAGACCTCATCCAAATTTCCAAATGTGGAAAAAGGATTCAAACTACAATAAAAAAAATGCTGAAACTAAAAAAATGTCAAGAATGAAACGAGAAACCTCAACTAAAATGGCCTGAACATTTATAATTGAATCTCTCACAAAACAAAAAATAGAACAAGACTCTATTTCAACATGAAAAAGACCCTGTACTTTTGATTCCTCGTCTTCAATAAAACAGAAATCATAATAAAAACAGTCAACGCAACATCCAACAAAAAAAAAGAAATATATCAATTAAAACCCTATCACTAACACAACAAACATCAAAATAATTGGTTGCACACATATCAAATTTTGAAAGAAAAAAATGAACCTGCGACATTTTACGTTTGTGACATTCGCACACTTCGCCTCGATCCACTCGGTGAAGCTATTCAGGCCGGCTGAGACGAAGAATGATGCCTCCAACGGCCCATACGCCCATATCAAACGAATAACAATGTTAGCACCACATACATCTGCGAGTCAAGGCTAGCAGTAAGAAGTACAAACAACCCAAGTTCAGCCGAAAAAGCATCAACTAGTCTTTAGTTAAAAATATCATGGATTCATATGAAAACCAGGGATTACAATAACAAAATATCCTTCTGAATATATATAAGAATTCCTCACGGAAGATTATATCACGTAAATTAGTAAACCTATTACATAGATAGTTACCCCACCTGGCTCCGCAAAGTGCCCCCCGTTGAAGGGGCACTAGTTTGAAAGTAGGAAAGTATGGAAGACAAACAAACATCGCCATGCCAGTAATGCAATCATTGTTCTCCTGGTATACTTCTCCTTATCCATGCGAAGTTGAACGGACTCGTGAATCCCATCCAATCCCACGAGTCTGCAAACTATGCGGCCCATCTTTCCCCTAGACACAAGCCGTCGCGAGTAAGGTTTTCCCCTTGCACTCGTTCCCCTAAGCCCTCATCATCAGTCTGGAAGATGGAGATTCCTCAGGACTTTTCATACCAACTCCGCATTCGCTGATCCCAACCTCGGATCCTTTCAAATGATTTAAAAAATTAGTTACAAACATTAGAAAAACTAATATTACTTAAATAAACACGTGAAAACCTTTGAAACACTTAGGACTCATACTTACTTCTTCTAACTTCTTCTTATTTCTTTTTAATTCCTATCTTCTACTTCTTCTAACTTCTTCTATCTTCTACCATTAAGTCCGATGGCTTTCATTTTACTACCAATCATGCGATTGACCTCCCATCTACTATCATCCTTGTGAATGGCTTTGTTCAATGACGATCTCCAATCTAAGCTCTCAAAAATATAGATATACCACTCATGGAGGAAAACTCCCATTAGGATACAAAAATCTTACAAAATGGGGAAGTTAACATGTATAACAAAACAAGATGGTTTTAACTCTATCATGCAAAACACCAATAGTTCTAACTATCCACCAACAAAATCATAGAAAAAGAGGTGCTAAATTCTCAAAGAAAACATGCAATTCCCATCTCATCAAGAAGTAGTAAACCAAGTCACCCCCGAGTAGCCATGGTATGAATAACTCGATAGAAGCTTCTTTAACCTATCCCGATAATCATATAAGGACTACTCATGCCATTTAATGATGTTTCCAATATCATTCTTGAAGGTAGCGGACTTTGAAGCAATGAAATATTTCGCAAGAAATTTTCTCTTCAACTCGATCTAAAAATGAATAATCCCAAATAGAAGATAGTGCAACCAATCTCTTGAGGCATCTCTCAAAAAAAAAAGGGAATGCCTTCAACTTGTATAGCTCCTCATTTACCCTTTCGGGAATCATGCCACAACAAACCATATGAAAATTGGAGAGATGCTTGTTAGGGTTCTCTCCTTTCCTACGAAGGAAAGATGGTAGCAACTGAATCAATCCGAAAAGACCATTAGGACAAACCTCTGGATAGGTGATACACATAGGTTGTTGCTCAAAATTAGGGGTCATAGACTCCCTCATAGGAACATTCCTCCTTCATAGAGGATGTGGCAGTGGATCTCCGTTGGGATTTCCTTATGAATTTTTCATAGAGATTGTAGGTTCCTCACAATGGAGAGTAGAATGGTTAATATTCACACCATCTAGGGAACACCTTCTTGCTCTCTTAAGGGTTACTTCCAACTCAGGGTAATAGTCTAAGGGTTCTTGGGAATAGGATCGAGTACGAACCATACACCAAGAACTAGAAAAATACGTTTCCAAGTCCAAAAATATTTAAAAAATCAAATAACAAATATTTACACAAATATGTTTAACACTTAAAAACACACACCTCTTCCCCGGCAGCGGCGCCTAAATTTGGGAGGTTGTCTCCGTACCACTCAAATATACAATTTACAACACCTACAATTTTATGTACTTCAATTAAGTATATATATAGTGGTAGTAAGGATCGTCCACAAGATAAGAGATGTTTTTCAAGTGTTTTATGCATATAAGATTATATATATACACACATATATAAAGGGGGGGGGTTGTGGTTTGGTTGATTAATCCTACAATTGAGATGAAAAACAACTAGATTGTGGAGAAAGATTTAATAATCATACAAACAAATAAAAACAAATATTAAACACAAAGATATCAAGCCTTGATCACAATTGATCTCCACTTCCAAACCTCATATTGATCATAGAACCATTACCCTGTTTTAAACCTCTTGATTACCTATTGTGGAGGTAAACCACATATTCTTATTAGTATAGCTATAAGAATTAATTCAACATCTATTAATATACCTCTCTAATAGTCACCTTAGACAATCGACGCATAAAGTCATCTCACTAGCTGCGTTATACACGAAGAATTAATAAGATTGAGTACTTCATTGATGCTCATCTGCAAGCCCATAATGTAGCTAAGGGCACAAACATAGTATATGACCCTAATAGGAAAATGTTTGCTTCGTCTCTAAGAGCTCATTCTCATTGGCAATAAAAAAGAATTACTGGGATTAATGATGGATACATTGAGTTAAGGTGGGATGGATATGGGATTCTCTTGATGATCAAGTTCAGGAGGACTTTTTGTTCTTAATGGAAACTGATAATCATTTGCCTAAACATAATTATACTGGCCTAGGAAATTCAGGAGGTGGACATGGTGCTAATAGTAACAGTGGAGGGAGAGCTAGTGGAGCTGGTCGTTCTCAGTTCAGGTTTGATCCTTACTTTGGAGAAAACCCTAGTCAACCTCAACAACAGCAACAACAGCCTGGTGTACCAGAAAATTAGCAAACTCAGTGATCCACACTCCGTGGGGTTGTTCTTTTTACCAAATTACCTGGAGAGCGCTAAGAAGACCAAAAATAGAGATTCATATGTTGCTCTCGTGCTCACTATCAACTACTAGAAAGTAGCTAGTGGAAAGTCCAGGATCGTCCACAGAGATGCCAGAATTTGAAATTTAACTAAACACAACTCACAATCGGATATCACTCTGATTGTCTATTGGGAATAGCTAGTGCTAAAAATATAGGCTTTGGGGGGTTTTTATCAAACAACTACTAACAGTCAAAACAAGAGATCAAACTACATTAAACAAGCCTTGGGATATTTGTGTAACATGACAGATGAATGTCTATGTCACATAGTGTGAGTGATAGTCGGCACTTCCTAATGTATATCACACAAAAGTACCAAAGCCCATTTTTACCTATCAACACCACTTCCGTAATTAGGGAAAGTGTGTCAACAAACTAAGGATCCTAGTCGCGCTCCTCTTTTCCCGTAAAACTCCCTCTGAATGTTAATGCACCCGTGCCTAAAGGATCAAGTCCCTAAGCAGTCATCTTGTGGGTGTTGCAATTGTTAGGTATGAGAGTAATAAAAATATATCCCATGCACTATGGACTCTTATAACTTGGCCGGTAGAGGCAAATGAATTGGGGTCACACGATCACTCTGGGGTTGAAACGATGATGGTCGCTACACGAAAACCCTACACACTACAAACTATCATGCCAAAATATATCAGGGTGCACCGTGGGTGCCCTGCACCCCGTTAGAGGTAACATCTTCCCTAACATGATCATTATTACACAATGATCCAATCATGCTAGGCTATAACAATTAGAACGGTACTCTCAATCAAACATGCATGCACACACACCGTCAATATTCATGAATCTACAATATGCCTAACCCAGCACTCCCAAGGAGCAAAGAAGCCTTGCAAAATACATATCACTTATGAAACTAAGGTGTATCATAGAATATAAAAATGAGTGTCCAAAGAAGTTGATGATGAGGCAATCAGGAAACAAATCGGGTTCTGCTGCTCTAGCGGAAGGAGACGCTGATTCAGAAGAGGATATTGCTCTGGTTGCTGCTGGACACACTTATCACTCTGATGTGTGGTTCCTAGATTCTGGGGCATCCTACCACATTTGTCCAAGGAGAGAGTGGTTTTTGACTTATAAGCAGGCAGGGGGTAGCATTACTACGGCTAACGGTACTGTCTGTGAGGTAATTGGGACAGGTTCGATCAAGATCAGGACACATGATGGTAGTTTCTTTACTTTGAACGAGGTTAGGCACGTTCCATCGATGACGAAGAATTTGATTTCTCTTAGTCTGCTGGATAGAAAGGGTTTTGTCTATTCAGTGAAAGATGGAGCTCTAAGTGTCTACAAGGGTTCTAAGCTAGTTCTGAAAGGTCTTCTGTATGGTACTTTGTAGCTTCTACAAGGTTCCACGGTTATGGATTCGACAAATGTTGCATCGTCAGAGGTTCACCATGAGGATATGACTAAGTTATAGCACATGAGGCTTGGTCACATGAGTGAAAGAGGGATGCAGATTCTGTCGAGGGATGATCTTCTTGGTGGCCACAAGGTCAAGGGTTTGGAGTTCCATGAGCATTGTGTCTTTGGGAAACTACACCGCAGCAAGTTTCCAAAGGCTATTCATAGAACGAAATGTATAGAACGAAATGCACGCTAGATTATATCCACTCTGATTGTTAGAGACCATCTCGAGTTGAGTCGTTGGGAGGGCACAGGTACTTCGTGTCTTTGATTGATGACTACTCCAGAATGACTTGGGTTATCATGATGAAACATAAAAGTGAAGCCTTCATGAAGTTCAAGCAGTGGAAAGCTCTGGTGGAGAACCAAACAGGGAAGAAGATCAAGAGGTTGCGAACTGATAATGGTCTGGAATTATGTTCGTTTGAGTTTGATCAGTTTTGTAGGGATGAAGGGATTGTTCGACATCATACAGTCAAGAATACGCCACAACAGAATGGTGTAGCTGAGCGGATGAATCAGACATTGCTGGCGAGAGCGAGGTGCATGCTCTCAAATGCTGGGTTAGATAGAAGATTCTGGGCAGATGCAGTGAGTACAATGTGCCACTTGATCAATCGTGGACCTCATACGGGCATACAGTGTAAGACACCTATTGAGGTATGGTCGGGTAGAGTTGCTGATACTCTAATCTGAAAGCTTTTGGTTGTACAGCTTATTCTCATGTGAGTAATGGTAAGTTAGAGCCCCGAGCCAAGAAGGGGGTCTTTGTGGGCTATGGATATGGAGTTAAGGGATCAAGGATTTGGTTTCCATCTGAGAAGAAGGTTGTTCTGAGCAGGGATGCTGTCTTTGATGAAAACTCTTTGCTTAGATCCATGGTGAAGTTCATGTCTACAACAGAAGTTGGTAGCATTGATAAACATGTGGAGCTTCAAGTCACTCAAGGTGAGAGTGGTTTGAAGGAACTTGAAGGAGATCAAGAGCTACAGACAAAAAGTGAGTTGCCAGAGCTTCCACCATCAGATCATCAACCATCAGGAGCTACAGTTCATTGCTTAGCTAAAGATCGACCAAAGAGGGTTGGAGTTGGTCCACCCAAGAGGTATGGGTTTGAGGATATGGTGGGTTATGCACTACAGGTTGCTGAGGAGGTGGATACTCATGAGCCATCCACCTACAGAGAAGCTATTTCAGGTACTGATGCTGACAAATGGTTTGTAGCAATGGGAGATGAGATGGATTCCCACCAGAAGAATGGTTCAACAGCCTCAAGGGAAAAAGGTTATCACTTGCAAATGGGTTTTCAAGAAAAAGGAAGGGATATCACCTACAGAGGGAGTCAAGTACAAGGCTAGAGTTATTGCTAGAGGTTTCAGTCAGAGAGAGGGAGTAGATTACAATGAGATTTTCTCACCAATGGTCAGATACACTTCCATCAGGGTATTGCTAGCTATAGTGACACATCAGGATTTGGAGCTTGAACAACTTGATGTGAAGACCGCTTTTCTACATGGAGAGTTAGAGGAAGAGATATACATGACTCAGCCAGATGATGGTTTCCAAGTTCCTGGCAAGGAAAAATATGTTTGCAAGTTGAAGAAGTCCTTATATGGGCTTAAGCAGTCTCCGAGGCAGTGGTACAAGAGATTTGACAGCTACATGCTTGAGATGGGCTACACAATGAGTTCATATGATTGTTGTGTCTACTATAGCAAGTTGAGAGATGAGTCATTCATTTATCTGGTGCTTTATGTAGATGACATGTTGATAGCCTCAAAGAGTAAGCATGAGGTTCAGAAACTGAAGGGTCTTCTTAGTGCTGAGTTTGAGATGAAGGATTTGGGTGCAGCTCGGAAAATACTAGGAATGGAGATTCTCAGAGATAGAGCTCAGAGGAAGCTTTTCTTGTCACAGAAAGGCTACATTCAGAAGGTATTGGCTAGGTTTGGCATGTCTTCAGCCAAGCCTATTGACACTCCTAGTGCTGCAAATATCCATCTCACTTCCATGTTTGCTCCCCGGTCAGAAGAGGAGAAGGAGTATATGTCTTGAGTTCCGTATACTAGCGCTTTGGGGAGCTTGATGTATGCTATGGTGTGTACGAGGCCATACTTAGCACAGGCGGTCAGTGTTGTGAGCAGGTTCATAGGGCAACCAAGTAGAGAACATTGGCAAGCTGTGAAGAGGATCTTTAGGTATCTTAGAGGTACGTCTGATGTGGGTCTCCTTTATGGGGGTGATACTGAGTGCCTGGTTACGGGTTATTCTGATTCTGATTATGCTGGGGATGTTAACACGAGGAGATCTATGACCGGCTATGTCTTTACCTTGGGTGGTTCTGTTGTTAGCTGGAAGGCGACTTTGCAACCTACAGTGACTTTGTCTACTATGGAAGCAGAGTACATGGCTCTGACGGAGGCTGCGAAAGAAGGTATATGGCTGAAGGGGCTAGTCAGTGACCTTGGTCTACACCACGATCAGGCTACTGTGTATTGTGATAGTTTGAGTGTTATCTGCTTAGCCAAGGATCAGGCCCATCATGAGAGGACCAAGCACATTGATGTCAGATATCATTTCCTGAGGAGTGAGAGGAGAATTAGGGTGAAGAAAGTGAGAACTGTTGATAATCTTGATGATATGTTCACCAAGCCTGTTCCACATAGCAAGTTTCAACATTGTCTGGACTTGTTAACATCAGAGATCAATAGTTGCCCGGTGGGGTAGTCCCAGGAGTGGAGTGATAAGTCTGCTCATCTGGCACTATAATAGTGCGTCTGGAGTTTCTGCTTTGAGGATTTAAGTCAAGGTGGAGATTTGTTGGCATGCCTTGAATACGTATTAGCCACTTCGACAGGTTGTTACGGGGGTCTCGCTGCCCGATCAGCTAGTTGGGAGGTCCAGGGGGCGGAGCACACCCTGGCCTGGGGGTCCGGGGGGGCGAAGACGCCCCCGGCCCGACAGTATAGCATGTCCTCTGTTTGGGCTGTTATTGACATTCTGTCTTCTGCTCTGGTTTGGGCCAGATTGTTTATGGGCCCAAAGCCGTTAGGGTTTAAGGTGGAGAGGACTATATATAGTGTCTCGTCTTTTATTGTAACACTATACATATATATACATATACATATACATACATATACATATATATATACATACATATACATATATATACATACATATACATATATATACATACATATACATATATATATGAACGATCAGAAGAGAGTGGAGAGAACGTACAAGAGAGAGTACTTAAGAGGGGCTGATTTCAGCGTGCTTACAACTGATTTCAATTGAACTACTTATAGGAATGAAATGCATTCTAGTCTATTACAAATTTTGAGATCCGATTTTGGAGTCCATCAATTGTGGCTGTTGGATCTTCTTTGTTGGATCTTGACCTTCCTTTTGAATGCTGAGTGGAGAGTGGGTCCCGCCACTTGCATTTGTTTGCTGCATAAGTTGAATGTAGTGGAAGCTGGGATCCACCACTTTGCCTGCCTTTGTTTTGGATGGTGGAAGCTGGGATCCACCATGGTGGCTGCTTTTGACCAGAAGGATTTGGAAGGTGGAAGCTGGGATCCACCTTAATTCTGAAATTCGTCATTGCTTACATCATTTTATTGGACTTTCTGTTTTATTGGAACTGATTATTTACATATCAAATGGATCTTGGCTGTCTTGGAGATAAACCAGATCATCTGGCTCCTCCTTAATAGCCTTTTGTTGACTGGTAAAGGCTCTATAAAATTCAAGGGCCTTTTGTAACTCTTCATCTTTCTCTATTTTTGGGATTTGACTATCTAGGATTTGAGGAGTGGGATTTGGATCCGAAGTGGATGGACATAACAATGGATCAATTGGATTAAATATGGCCTTCTTTGGTGTTGGTCTAGCTATTGGTGTAACTGGGGATTGAGGAGTATTTGGTTGGAATGCGATTTTAAGTTTTTGACCTGGGTGAAAATAATGGGTTATGGCTTTATTGGAACAAAATTCTGGGTTATAAGTAGCCCACCATTTGATTCTATATTGTCTGACTAAAGAAAAGAGTGAAATAGAAGTATAGACTGGGATTATCTGAAAACTCCATGCAAAAATCCATGGAACTCTGAATATGGAGTGAAATAAAATTATTCTTTCATAAGGTCGAGAATGACTAAGTTGTGTCTGTTGACTGAGGTTTTGAAAGGTTGAAAATGCATCTAAAATTGGCTTTGGATATATCTCTGTGGATGGTCCAAATTTGAACCACCAATCATAGAACCATTCTGGAATATGGCCATTAAAACTGCTTTGGAAATTGATAAACCAGGAGTGGTCAAATGAACGATAATAAAAAGTTTTATACCATGCCTCAATATAGTCAAAATAATTGAAGCCAGTTGGAAAATATTCTACTGAGAAAGGAGTAATAGAATGACGGTTTGGGAAATGTTGAGGACTGAGGATTTGTTTTATATAGACTTTAGAATATTCTATTCTATCTGAATACTGCCTATTTGGTACATGGTGGATATCAATGGACTGGGTATCTACTAGAATAAGTTCATAGTACTGTTGAGTTTTGTGTGTTTCTGCTGTCATCCACAATGATGATGGCAAAAATAGGTTGGAAACAAATATTTTGAGCTGAGGAATATCTGGTTTGGAAATGAAATGAGTAGTTAGAATATGATCTGGGTTTGGTTTCTCAAAATAGGTGGCTGTAGGTTTTGATGGTTGTGAAGTGGGTAATGGAGTATGGGCTCTTTTAAGTGGGGTGAAATTGGAAGTCATTGGAGGGATTGTTTCTTGGACTAATCTAGAATGAGGTGTTTGGGCCACATTGGAGTAGGTTAAAGTGGGAAAATCCTGGGCTTGGAGTTGAGGAGTAACTGTTGGAGTAAGTGGCCTGGGATTTGCATAATCAGAGCTTCTCTTGGCAGTAGATGAACTGGATGATTGATTACTCATGATGGCCTGTAAGAAATTCTCGTGTCAGAAAATCTGGAAGTGAGTTTTCCTTCCCTTTGATGAATTGAATATCAAAATCAAAAACTGATAAAATTGCTTGCCATCTAGCAAAAATCTGTTTTGAAACTAAATTTTTAACATCCTTTTGTAAAATGTCTTTTGCAGATTTGCAATCAATGTTTAATAAAAATAATTTTATTGTATAAATCATCTTGAAATTTGGAAATGCATAAAACAATGCTCAAAACTTCTTTTTTGACCGTTGAATAATTCTTTTGGGTTTTATTCCAAAATCCTGAATAATATCTTACTATAGATATTTTGTCTGACTGTTTTTGTTTCAATATTCCTCCATATCCTATTTCTGATGCATCAGTTTCTATTATCATGAACGCATCTGGATGTGGAATACCTAAACAGGGTAATGATTTTGCTTTCATCTTAATGTCTTTTACTAATTTTGTATGTTCTTCAGTCCATATTGGGGGATTAGTTTTTAGTCTGTCATATAATTTTTTACATATGATTTTTATATTTGGGAAAAAATCTGATATATAATTAACACAACCTAAAAATCTTTGTAATTGATTTTTATCTTTAATTTCATCTGGAAATTTGTCTGCAAATTCTATAGACCTTTGGATTGGTCTTATTGTTCCTAAATGTATATTGAATCCAAGAAATCTAATTTTTGTTTGAAACAACTTCATTTTCGGTTCAGAAATTACTAAACCGTTTGTTGTCATTACTTTTAACAATATATATAAATGTTTGAAATGGTTATCAATTGTATTTGAGTAAACTAACACATCATCTATATAAACTATTACAAATGTTGAATAAGGATTAAAAATATCATTCATTATTTTTTGAAATTCTGATGGAGCATTTTTTAATCCAAATGGCATAACATTCCATTCATACTGACCAAATGGAACAACAAATGCTGTTTTGTACTTGTCTTTTTCATCTATTTGAATTTGCCAATATCCTGATTTTAGATCAAATTTTGAAAATACTTTTGCATTAGATAATCTATTAATCAAAACTCTTTTGTTTGGAATGGGATATCTAATCCATTGTAATACTTTATGTAATGGCTTATAATTAATAACTAATCTAGGAACACCTCGTTCCTTTTCTGCATTTTTATTAACATAAAAAGCTGAGCAACTCCAAGGAGATTTACTCTTTCGAATTAATTTTTTATCTAAATGATCTTGAATTTCTTGTTTACATAATTCTAATAGTTCTGCATTCATTTGGATAGGCCTTGCCTTGGTTGGAATATTTTGTTCATTAAAATTTTTTTCGTATGGTAATGACACTATATGTTTCTTTCTATCCCAAAATGCATTACGATGGTTTGAGCAAATTTATCTTTGGAATCTTTGTTCTAATGCCTTTATTTTTTCTTTTACATCTTTATGTTCTAATTGTTCTTCAATCTGGGAATAGCTTAATTCTTCTTTTAAAAATGAAATATCTTTTTGTTTTCTATTTATCATACATATCCTTTTATATATTGAATTGGTCTGTAATAGGTTTAATTCAATTTGACTAGGTGGATTAATAAAAGAAAACAATAATTTTTGCCTAATATATTGGTGCTTATTCCTTTTTGAGTCTTTTTAAAAGGGGTTATTTGATATAAAAATGGGTTTCCTAATACTGCATCATATGATACATTTTCTAATATTAAGAATGAATGTTTAATACAATAATCATTATTTCTAATGTATCCATTTGATAATTTTTTCCTGATAATCATTGGAGTACCATTTGCTGCTGCTAATTGTTCATTAGTTTTTACTAGATATTTACTTGGAATTAATCCTGACCTAATACATGATTGATCTGCTCCACTGTCAATCAATGCTACTACAGTAATGCTAAAATCTTGAACTCCTATTGTTACTAAGGAATACCATTTTTCCATATTAATTTTATTAATAACACCAAAATATTGTTGATCATTTGGAGTATCTTTTGAAATAACAATACCAGAACTACTTGGTGTGTCTAGTGATATTAATTTTAGTTCTAGTTCTAAATCTTTTTCTTTTAAATCATTTAATTCTGTCTTAATATGTCTAATTTCATTTTTTAATAAAGAAATTTCTTTTCTTAAATCTTGATTATCTGTTGAAGTGATTATTGATTTTTGCTTGTCTAATTCTGAAAATTTTTTAATGGTTTGTCCTAAACTGAATGCCTCTGTTATCCTAGGTTTATTTTCTTCTGTTACTAAACTCCTTAATTTCTGAATATATTCAGTCCTATTTTCAGAATCTCCTAATTTTTCTATTATATCTAATAATTCTTTTTTCTTACCATGTGTATGGTTTAACATATTAATAGATGGAATATTACACTGACATTCACTATCATAATCACTAGAATATTCTGAATCTGAATCTGTTTCATAATTTGATTGTTCTTTATCTGAATCGATTAAAATAGCTAACAGTTTATTTCTTAATTCTATATCTTCTAATGCATTATCTTAGTTTCTGTCTTACAGACATTTGCTGTATGACCGAACTTCTTACATTTGTAACATTGAATATTTTTGAAATCTTTTTTTCTTTTGGACCTATGCTTCTTATGTTCTTTTGAATAAAAAGGTTGTTTGTCTTTTTTATCATATGATCTATTTTTATGATAGTTTTTCTTTTTCCTATGTTCAGATTTATGTTTTCTATATTTTTTGTATTCTTTTATTTGAGAAGAAGGTGGTTTGAGTCCTGTTATACCAAATTGTTGGCAAAAGGATCCCATTTCCTTTCTCTCCGAACCATACTTATGTTGAATTTTTAAATCTTGACATAATGCTAAAGCTTCTTTCTTTACAAAAGCAAATATTTGACCAAAAGTTAAATCATTATAATTTATCTTCTCTATTCCTATTGCTTTGCTTAAATTAGTTAATACCCTTTGTGAAAATAAATTTGGTAATCCTGTTATGAATTTTTCTTTCCAAAATGGTGCGCTTGAATATGATCTTCTAAAAACTTGAGTTAAAAATACATCTTTGTACCATTTGAAATCAGTTAAAGTTGGACATCTTAAATTTGTTAAACAAATCTTTGAACTTTCTAATGCTTCTGCTGGATTTCCTACAAAATACATTGATATAGTATATAATAAAAATGTGGAACCATCTGGAACCATAACAAATTGAATATTAGGTTCTTCACCTTGTGCTTCTTCTGTTTCATGATTTAGAATTGCTTGTTTTTGTTCTAATTGGAGGTATTCATCCCACCAACCTTTTAATTGTCCTGTGAAGCCTGTAACTAATAACATTACTATTTGTTGTTCTGTTGAAGCCATGGAAGCTTTATGAGCTATTCTTGTCATTCCCATTTCTTGTAATAAATTTAAAATTTGGTATTCTGATAATCCATCAATATTCCATTGATATATTGATGCACCATCATAACTTTTGAATGAATGTAATTGTTCTTCATATTGAAGATCTGGTGGAGTTGGTTTTGAATAGTAGGGTTTTGTGTTACTATTTTTCCAATTATATTTTAATTTGTTAATTCTCATATCTGGTTTTTCTTGTATTGGTTCTTGGAAATGTTGTTCTATTGCATTTATTTGTTTTTCAAAATCAATATCTTTTTCTGGAAAATCGTTTTCTGATTCTGTGTCAGAATCTTCTGAATAAGAACTATTCGAATCTTCTATTGGGTTTGTTTCTGATATTACTCCTATTTGTTTTGTTGAAGAACTACTTGGTTTATCATTTGGTCGTAAAGACAATGATTCTTCCATCTTTTTTGAAAAAGGGGATGCTTGAAAATGAGGCTTTGAAAATGGGTTTTGAAATAATTCTGTTTTACTATTTGCCTTATTATCTAATTTTGTTGAAATAAAATCAACCTGATTAGCCACAGTATGTAATAACTGATTGGAATAATTATTTTGTTGATAAATTTTTTTTACATCTGCTAGATTTACTATGTCTGTATCTTTGTCTGGTCTACCTGACTTAAATGGAGAAGCAATTATTGTAGTTTCTTCTGTAACAATATGCACTGATTGGAGTGGTGGATGAATAGAGCTGACTACTGTTTCATTTGGCAATTTCCATTTTTTATATAGATTGGACTGTACATTTATTACTGGAATTTCTGTAAAATCATCTTTTTTTATTATTTGTTTTTTTTAAATAATATCCTAACCACATGAAAAACTTCATCTGTCTAATCTTTTTCTCCTTTAATTCATCATAAAATTCTTGTCTAATATGTTCTCTGGTTTCCAAATTTAATTTTTCAAACCATAATCTATTCTTAACATTTTCTTGACTATAATAATCTTCATTTAAGTATGCTTTATTTATTTCAAATTTACTAACATTATTCATCATGTTAATTTCTGATTGCCTCATTTGGCTATATGTTGGAGAATCTAGTGATGAATTTGTATCAGGAATTATTTCTGGTAAGGGGGAAGAATATCTAACCCTTGTGTCACTAAATTGATTTGGAATATCTGAGGTTGAATGTCTATGCCTATGGATTAAATTAGTATCCATATTTGCATATCTAGATGACTGTCCTGAATTAAATTTACCAGACATAGATTTATTAAATTTTATTAATATTTTTCCATCATTTTGTTCTTCTATCTCCGAAGGCTCAGTTATCCTTATATTTCTTTGAATTCCTACGGGTCTTTCTGCTAATATTTCCATGGGAATAGTTATTTCGTTCCATTTTAATAACCTAGGTGTTTCTATAGAAATATTATTAGCATTTGTTGTTCCATTTGGTCAGTATGAATGGAATGTTATGCCATTTGGATTAAAAAATGCTCCATCAGAATTTCAAAAAATAATGAATGATATTTTTAATTCTTATTCAACATTTGTTATAGTTTATATAGATGATGTGTTAGTTTACTCAAATACAATTGATAACCATTTCAAACATTTATATATATTGTTAAAAGTAATGACAACAAACGGTTTAGTAATTTCTGAACCGAAAATGAAGTTGTTTCAAACAAAAATTAGATTTCTTGGATTCAATATACATTTAGGAACAATAAGACCAATCCAAAGGTCTATAGAATTTGCAGACAAATTTCCAGATGAAATTAAAGATAAAAATCAATTACAAAGATTTTTAGGTTGTGTTAATTATATATCAGATTTTTTCCCAAATACAAAAATCATATGTAAAAAATTATATGACAGACTAAAAACTAATCCCCCAATATGGACTGAAGAACATACAAAATTAGTAAAAGACATTAAGATGAAAGCAAAATCATTACCCTGTTTAGGTATTCCACATCCAGATGCGTTCATGATAATAGAAACTGATGCATCAGAAATAGGATATGGAGGAATATTGAAACAAAAACAGTCAGACAAAATATCTATAGTAAGATATTATTCAGGATTTTGGAATAAATCCCAAAAGAATTATTCAACGGTCAAAAAAGAAGTTTTGAGCATTGTTTTATGCATTTCCAAATTTCAAGATGATTTATACAATAAAATTTTTTTTATTAAACATTGATTGCAAATCTGCAAAAGACATTTTACAAAAGGATGTTAAAAATTTAGTTTCAAAACAGATTTTTGCTAGATGGCAAGCAATTTTATCAGTTTTTGATTTTGATATTCAATTCATCAAAGGGAAGGAAAACTCACTTCCAGATTTTCTGACACGAGAATTTCTTACAGGCCATCATGAGTAATCAATCATCCAGTTCATCTACTGCCAAGAGAAGCTCTGATTATGCAAATCCCAGGCCACTTACTCCAACAGTTACTCCTCAACTCCAAGCCCAGGATTTTCCCACTTTAACCTACTCCAATGTGGCCCAAACACCTCATTCTAGATTAGTCCAAGAAACAATCCCTCCAATGACTTCCAATTTCACCCCACTTAAAAGAGCCCATACTCCATTACCTACTTCACAACCATCAAAACCTACAGCCATCTATTTTGAGAAACCAAACCCAGATCATATTCTAACTACTCATTTCATTTCCAAACCAGATATTCCTCAGCTCAAAATATTTGTTTCCAACCTATTTTTGCCATCATCATTGTGGATGACAGCAGAAACACACAAAACTCAACAGTACTATGAACTTATTCTAGTAGATACCCAGTCCATTGATATCCACCATGTACCAAATAGGCAGTATTCAGATAGAATAGAATATTCTAAAGTCTATATAAAACAAATCCTCAGTCATCAACATTTCCCAAACCGTCATTCTATTACTCCTTTCTCAGTAGAATATTATCCAACTGGCTTCAATTATTTTGACTATATTGAGGCATGGTATAAAACTTTTTATTATCGTTCATTTGACCACTCCTGGTTTATCAATTTCCAAAGCAGTTTTAATGGCCATATTCCAGAATGGTTCTATGATTGGTGGTTCAAATTTGGACCATCCACAGAGATATATCCAAAGCCAATTTTAGATGCATTTTCAACCTTTCAAAACCTCAGTCAACAGACACAACTTAGTCATTCTCGACCTTATGAAAGAATAATTTTATTTCACTCCATATTCAGAGTTCCATGGATTTTTGCATGGAGTTTTCAGATAATCCCAGTCTATACTTCTATTCCACTCTTTTCTTTAGTCTGACAATATAGAATCAAATGGTGGGCTACTTATAACCCAGAATTTTGTTCCAATAAAGCCATAACCCATTATTTTCACACAGGTCAAAAACTTAAAATCGCATTCCAACCAAATACTCCTCAATCCCCAGTTACACCAATAGCTAGACCAACACCAAAGAAGGCCATATTTAATCCAATTGATCCATTGTTATGTCCATCCACTTCGGATCCAAATCCCACTCCTCAAATCCTAGATAGTCAAATCCCAAAAATAGAGAAAGATGAAGAGTTACAAAAGGCCCTTGAATTTTATAGAGCCTTTACCAGTCAACAAAAGGCTATTAAGGAGGAGCCAGATGATCTGGTTTATCTCCAAGACAGCCAAGATCCATTTGATATGTAAATAATCAATTCCAATAAAACAGAAAGTCCAATAAAATGATGTAAGCAATGACGAATTTCAGAATTAAGGTGGATCACAGCTTCCACCTTCCAAATCCTTCTGGTCAAAAGCAGCCACCATGGTGGATCCCAGCTTCCACCATCCAAAACAAAGGCAGGCAAAGTGGTGGATCCCAGCTTCCACTACATTCAACTTATGCAGCAAACAAATGCAAGTGGCGGGACCCACTCTCCACTCAGCATTCAAAAGGAAGGTCAAGATCCGACAAAGAAGATCCAACAGCCACAATTGATGGACTCCAAAATCGGATCTCAAAATTTGTAATAGACTAGAATGCATTTCATTCCTATAAGTAGTTCATTTGAAATCAGTTGTAAGCACGCTGAAATCAGCCCCTCTTAAGTACTCTCTCTTGTACGTTCTCTCCACTCTCTTCTGATCGTTCATATATATATATATGTATATGTATGTATATATATATATGTATGTATATATATATATATGTATATGTATGTATATATATGTATATGTATGTATATATATATGTATATGTATGTATATGTATATGTATAGTGTTACAATAAAAGATGAGACACTATATATAGTCCTCTCCACCTTAAACCCTAACGGCTTTGGGCCCAGAAACAATCTGGCCCAAACCAGAGCAGAAGACAGAATGTCAATAACAGCCCAAACAGAGGACATGCTATACTGTCGGGCCGGGGGCGTCTTCGCCCCCCGGACCCCCAGGCCAGGGTGTGCTCCACCCCCTGGACCTCCCGACTCGCTGACCGGGCAGCGAGACCCCCGTAACAACCTGTCGAAGTGGCTAATACGTATTCAAGGCATACCAACAAATCTCCACCTTGACTTAAATCCTCAAAGCAGAAACTCCAGACGCACTATCATAGTGCCAGATGAGCAGACTTATCCCTCCACTCCTGGGACTACCCCACCGGGCAACTATTGATCTCTGATGTTAACAAGTCCAAACAATGTTGAAACTTGCTATGTGGAACAGGCTTGGTGAACATATCATCAAGATTATCAACAGTTCTCACTTTCTTCACCCTAATTCTCCTCTCACTCCTCAGGAAATGATGTCTGACATTAATGTGCTTGGTCCTCTCATGATGGACCTGATCCTTGGCTAAGCAGATAACACTCAAACTATCACAATACACAGTAGCCTGATCGTGGTGTAGACCAAGGTCACTGACTAGCCCCTTCAGCCATATACCTTCTTTCGCAGCCTCCGTCAGAGCCATGTACTCTGCTTCCATAGTAGACAAAGTCACTGTAGGTTGCAAAGTCGCCTTCCAGCTAACAACAGAACCACCCAAGGT